>PVJO010020325.1:0-32348 GCA_004026905.1 Hystrix cristata
TAAAAATATGTGTAAATATGTGTGTGTGAATGCATTGTTAACATACTTTTTTGTGATACTGGAGATTGAGCTCAGGGCCTTGGCACTGAGCGGCATCTTCAGCCCTTTTTGTTTTTAGACAGGGTCTTCCTAAATTGCTCTGCTGCTCAGGCTGCCTTCGAACTGGCCTTGGCCTCCCAAAGTACTTGGGATTACTGACATGAGCAAGTCTGACTCAAAATACGTAATCTTAATTTGAATGAGAAAGTGGATCTATACTAATGATCAGACCAAAGTGAAATAACTTTTTGTCTTCCACTTAGAATTCAGGAATAAAGCAGGACTATAATAGTTACTTCGGTATGCTCGTGTTAAGTAGTCTTAGAGAAATATATTTTTCAGCAAGGAGAGGGTAAGCGAATCTGGGAGAGTTGATGGGAGTAGTAGAGACGAATTACCCTGAATACATGGAGAAAGAGTTCACAGTCAAAGCATCATGCTGGCAGTGGTATGAAATAGCCCAGTAAGGGGAATGTGGGAGGCTTAAGAGGAAAGAGAACCGAATCATGCTGAATAAGAGAATTGAGACTGGAGGAGGATGCAGCTGCCCAGAGATAACTATAAGAGTGGAAGTGTAGATCGGAAAACGATGAAAAGTTATTCAATAGAAATTTGATAACAATCTCGCTCTTTATTTGTAGCCACTGCAGGGTTAAAAATCTCATTATTGTGATTTACTAAGGAGGAACAAGCCAATGGTCTGAAGAACTATAGAAGAAAAGTAGTAGAAGAGAAAGGAGCAGTTTTGTCATTATCAAGTTGGTAATGAGACAGTCGCAAATACTGTTAGTAAAATCAGTCAGTCAATCAGAGGGGATGAATATTCAGGGGTAAAAACATCACTTGAGCGCAACAGGGTTTCATGAAGCTTAAATGTTCTTAAACTCCAATCAAATATTGTGACTTTTCTAATTTTTGAAGATGTTAAAAAAGCAAACATGATAAAATGATTTCAAATCACTGAAAAAATTGAGAATTAGTTTGAATGAAAGGTCAGCGAATAATAATTAAATGAGTAGGTCCCTTTTAAGATTTTCTTTGTCTCTAGGAAGTATTAGTTATAATTTGTATTACATTGGGGAGAATGTAGTTTCTTTTCACTATTATAAAAATGATAACAAAGGAAACGTTTTAAATTCTGTTTTCAGGGCAGAGGATGGTTTAATATGAGTGATATGGAATTGGACTTAACACCACTGATAACAGCATTTCCACCAGCTCATGACAAGGACACAAATTTGTGTACTGTCAGTGTCTAAACACAAAAAGGAGCAGCCGCTGCCAAGTGGCTTACACTTCCTAACCTAGGAAACATGTTCTAGTGCAGTCAAGTATGGAAAATCTAATGCTTACATACAAAATATTCTTTGGTTGCACATATGAATTCTGTTAGGTTCTCTGGTATTTGGAGGTATTAGAGATATGTGCACTTTTTGTCCAGGTGGTAGAGTTTTATTTCAACTCTGGCGTGATCCAGGTGTTTCTTTTGCATGCCCGGGAACACACATAAAAGGTCAGGAACTCCGGCATATATCAGAGTGGAAATATTTTTTGAATTATTGTTTTGAATTAGCTTTTCAAATGTTTTATATTAGGAAGAATGTAAAATGTGATTTTTATTACTTTTGCATTTTTATACACATGTGGATATTTTATGGTAATGTTAATTAGATTTATATTATAAATATATTTGAATATATATACATACATATGTGTGTGTATATATCTATGTATATAAACTTAGAGCTGTTTAGTAGTTGAAAAGATTTTAGAACCTCTTTAAGCAAATAAGGGAAATAAAATGTGAGGGCTGCATGGCTTTTTTTTCTAGGTAATTCAGATTTACTAAAGTCCAAGTTTTCATTGCATCTATGCCACACAGACTTGCAGAAATTAAATTTATTCCTCTTGATGTCTGCTTTTGAGAGCAGATGCCAGAAAAGTTCCCATACATGTTGATATTGATCCTAGATGTGCTGGGAAGCAAATGAGGTAACGCATTTATTGAAGAATTTTGTACTATTAAAAACTAAGCACTTTTATGGTGCCATATGAAGTATAACGTATTTTTATATACCCTATCACTTTTGAATTCTCATAAAAATGAGTTGTAATTCTCCTGAAATGTTTATCTTGGTTAAAATTACTTTACATAGTAATCGATGATATACATATTGGTTGGGTCTCATTCTTGAAATCATTTTGTGCATTAATTTATATAGTTTTATGCTTTTCTTTGTTAAAACTGTATTATCATCTCTAATTATCTATTCGTGAATTCATAATGTTAAACAAAATCAGACACACAAGCTTAAAAATTGAATAGTTTCTCTTATATAAGAAACTAAGAGTATAAATAAAGAGCAAAGTAAAAAAATTAACAATAGAAAACAGTTGAGTAGATCTTTGTCAAATGGGAAGAGGGAAATTGGCAGAGATTTAAAAAGAATTAAGAAGTGTCATGTACATATGCCAACTACCCACACTGAATGCATTCATGACGCATCATAAACATGTACAAAACAAATTCTTCTCTTTATCCAATTTCTCCTGTCTGCCCTGGCTTCATTTTGCTGGTCTTAGTGTTATTTCAGTGAGCTAACAGATATTTCTTGTTTTAAACTTTCAAATTTTGGAGTTGGCTGTTACACAATAAAGATTAAATTTCTGTTATTCAAAGAAAAAAGAATTTCCTTATGATTGTCCTGAGCAAGATGAGTTAGAATTAGATTTTTAAAAAAGAATATAGAAACATAAAAGTGATTTTTATAGTTAAAAATATCCAGGAATTTAAGGTGTTTAAATTCACTTGGCTACGTGTTAACTAAGGTCCAATATCAGGCGCCTAGTTTTCCTGCCGTGTTTTCTCTCCCATTCTTCCTTCCCTGAGGTTATCTTTGGCATCGCATGTACTAAATTCCTTAAAACAAGCTTAGAGAGTGAAAACGGCTTTGGGAAAAGTTAAATAACAGTGTTACTGGACTTCAAGGGGCAGGTGTCTCACAGGACCTTATCAAAACAGAGCTTCAAGTTCACGGCCTTGTAGGAAAAAGCCATACAGAGAGAAATGACAACCACAACAAGAACAAAGATGTCTCTAGCGCCCCTGTGGTTTACCTCTTCTGTTTAGAGGTCAGACATTTCCTGCGCGCCCTCATATCCTTCTCTTCTGTCTACTCCCTGCCTACTGCTAGTGCCTCTACCCCCGTAGAAAGGTCTATGCTGTCATTTACACTTGTTCAGTTTATAAAACTGTGGAATGAAGGATGTTTTCAAAATTTGTTTACCAAAAAATGCTAGGTAAGCTTTTATATTTGTATGTGTATTTGATGTCCTTCTATCTTTTCATTTTTTTCTTATTTTGGGGGAGAGTGTGTGTCTGGCAGCCCCCATATTTATCATCTTTGAGATTTGTAGAGCTTCTGCTCCCTAAACCAAAAAAACATAATACTGATAATACTCCTTCACTAATGTGCTTCACAGATTAAAAAACGTCGTCATTGCTAGTCACTGATAGACTTCCCTGTTCCCTAAAATGTCCTTTTAGGAACCCAAATAATAACAATATTTGGAACTAGCCTTCTTGAGTGTTAGTTGTCTTGCATTAATTTATATGCCTTTTCTCACTTACATATCAAAAAACTCTTATTTTTCATGACTATAATGTTGTCTTTCACAAAGATAGCTACTTCAAATTGTTTTCTTTAGAAAAATTGGGACTTCTGATTATATCTGTAGTTATATCTGTCTGTTTATATAAGTGCATATATATGTAGATAAATAGTTTATGCATGTAAGTTTTAAATAAATGGTTTGTATCTATCATTAGAACTTGTTTCTATGCATCTTTAAGAAAAAAAATACATTGCTCTTACTGTTTCTCTAGTTTAATTTGGTGAAAATCATTTTGAAACATTCTTAAGACACTAACAAATCAAATGTTGTGAATTTTTAAACAATTTAATTGTATTCAAATATTCATAGGTTGGCAGAGGAAGTTCTAAGGAAGCAAGAAAGAAAACTCAAGCAAGCTTGGAGATTTTAGTTTCTGAGGGGTGTGAAGGCTCTGTAGGGCAGAAGCTGGGCTCCTTTTCATTTAAAAAAGCCCAAGAGAGCCAAGAGAAGTTAAAGGGCTTTAGAACCAAAAGGCAAATAAGTTGAAGAAAGGTAAGTGGATGAGGTAAAAGGCCTGTCTAGGTTTGAGGTGAGTTAGAGGATACTGCCCTTGACTAGGACATAGGTTATCAAAGAGAACAGAACAGAATTCCTGATCATTTCTCTTTAGTTAGAAATTCACAGTGTATCATAAAATTCTTCCATAATCTGCTCTAGAAATGTATCATGTGGGTTTAAAAAAGAATAATTGTTTATTGTGTTAAGAGCAAAGATAGAAAAAATAAGCGTATTTCCCAACCTTTGTACCTGTTCAGACACTAGTTCAAAATTTCTTATGTGTTACCAAAATAAAAGTAAGGAGGGGCAGAAAAATAAGAAGAAACATTTTAGATTTAAAAAAATAATAATTTATATTTACCTTAAGCATATTGTATCAGTTATGGAAGCAATTTTTGAAATGTGTTACCAAATCACAGGGAGTGGTGTCTAGGACATAGTTAGAAATGTTGATATTCACATCCCATTCCCAGTCCCCCTGAAGAGGAAACTCTGGGGTGATTCTGATGTCTATCTGTTGAAGTCTGTGAACCTCTGAGTTAAGATAATATCACGTGCTTTGGCAGACACATCTCTGTTTCAGTAGCTGAAGTCAAAGAGTGTTCTTTTTTTTTTTTTTTTTGGTGCTGGGGATCAAACTCAGGGCCTTGTGCTCGCAAGGCAAACACTCTAACCACTGAGCTAAATCCCCAGCCCCAAAGAGTGTTCTTATCTCCTTAGGTAAAAGCTCAGGGCAGGCCATGCCACTTGAGGGTTGTCTTCCTAGGATGTAGTCTCCTGTTGTATGTCTCTCAGCCATCTTATCTTATACATCTATATATCTTTGGAGTCATTTCCACTGCAGTCACCTAGAGTGGCAAAATTACATTATTTGAACTGACCATCCTTCAATCATATCTAATTGCATAGAAGACTGGGGAACACATGCTAGCTCTGTGCTTGAAAGTGTGAGGAAGCCAATGTGATCAGTATGCTGACTTTGCCAAATAAGTACTTATTATCATTGTTATTGCTTAGTATTTTTATTCTCATAGCTCTATTTATTTTTAACATATATTCATGGACTATTTACAATTTGAACACTCTGTTGTATGTTAGATACTTTGGTGTCTCCCAAAACATTTCACAGTTAAAGATTAAGAACAACTACTTTTCAAATTTTGTCAGTTTCACCTTTAATGTAGATTCTCATCACCATTCAAGTTATATGATGGCCACATATGTCTAAACTAATTTAGTGGAAATTTTTACTTTTTATCATCTCTTATATGTTAAGAATACAAAACTATGGGCAACACACCTTTGTATAAGCTAGAAGAGCCACAGACATTTTTATAAACATTGGTCTTATTTAAACACTGGAAAGAAACATTTTCTTTAGGCACCCTACCAATTGATAAGTCTTCCATCCTGACTCTTCAGAGAACATTTTTCTTTTCCTTCATCTTTGGATTTCTGCCAGAAGATAAAAAGCATGAGCTATTCAACTTGGTCAATGGAGAGACGCAACTGAACTGGTAGATAATTTAATAATCCTGCTTGACCTCTTTGTCATATTGATTTATTTATTTACTTGTTCGAGAGGAATGTATGCACTAGACTGTCCTATTAAATGAGGTTATCTAGTCATCTTAGGAATGTGTATGGGGGTGTGTGTGTGCATGTGTGCATGCGCGTGCGTGTGTGTCCATGCATTTGTGTGTGTGTTTCTCTGAAGCAGACATCGGGCTAAACCAAAGTATTGCAGGTTTGTAAAGCACTTTGGTTTTGTGACTTTATTCTAAAATCATTCGCACTGCCCACTTGAAAGTCTCAGAAAAAATAGGCCTACATTAAAATCTGAAAATATCACCAGATATGAACCCAAAATAATGTCTCAGCTCTCTGGGATTTGCTTGGTGACTGTGTTCTGTGTTTCTAACTAGCATTGATTTCTTTTGAAAATATGAACACTTTTCAACCTACGTCTGGACTGGTAATTTATATTTTAAATTGTAGATTTGATTAAAAATTGATGTAAATAATGTCCCTAGTTTTATAAACTTAAAAAATTATCCCCAAATACTAGAGGAATTTTGGAGATAGGCTGTTTTAAAAATTTACATGTTAAGTCATCATGTTGTACTCTTTTAAGTGGAGTTTCAAAACTGTAATTTCATTGAGAATAAGAAGGAATTTCTTAAGTCTTATAATACTAACAGTGTTAGTAAACATTTTTGAATAATTATTAAAGGTAATTGGACTAATGTTGAACTTAAGTGGTAGTGTTAGATATGGTTTTACTACTCAAGGGAAAATACAGAATGGAAATTAATACAGTATATAGGGTACATAAATAATATTTGTTTACCATTTCAGGGTAGACTTGACACTTTTGGGGGAATTAATCTACTACCAAGTAGTACAATATGTGTATGTTATCAACCATTGGTCTATAGATTTTTCACTTTTAGAACTCTCTCTCCACAAGTGGTTTGTTACTTCCTGAATTATATTCCTTCTAATTTAGGAGTGAGTATAAGCTTAGAATTGTGAGCTATAATTATCCCATTTTCTATGTATTTTGTCGATTATAATAGAGAACACTAGCCAAATTTGTATTTGAAGGCAACTCATTTATTACCTTCATGCTTTACTCTCTACTTTTCTTAATGTAGTTACTTATGGCACAAAAAATAAGTTATTTTTATATTTTTAACTTTCTCTAAGGAATATCTTTCATCGTTACTTTCTCCGATAATTATCTCTTTATTAAATTTCCAAGGTATAACCCAATTAATCCTCTCTCCAAATGAAGTGCAAAAACATAAATTTGTCTAACTTGTGAATGCTAGTTTACATTTTCCACTACCATTCTGATTTGAAATAAATGCTAAAAATGTCTGTGTTTATTCCTCCTTAACAAGAAGCATCAGTATATACCACATGACATAGAAAATAAAAATCCTTATTTCACATACTTTATATCATTTAAAAAAATCCTAGTGAAGGGGGCTGGGGATTTAGCTCAGTGGTTAGAGTGCTTGACTAGCAAGCACAAGGCCCTGAGTTCAATCCCCAGCACCAAAAAAAAAAAAAAAAAAAAATCCTAGTGAAGTACTGCTTTGACCTCTTTTAATCATTTTATTGATAATAAATGTATTCAAGAAGAGCGGTCCAAGTAGCAGATCCAGCGAGAGCACAGATTAGAGGGCACAAGAAATAAAGATTCTAGATTCTCAAATCAGAGACCTTGTGACTGATGTGACAAGTTACATCTCACTTTTTTCTTCCTGTGTAAGATTCATTATATGGTTATTTAGAGTTGTTTCGAATACCTGCGTTCTGACAGAGAAAGCTTCCCATGCGCACCTGTTCCTCCGAGGTCTGGCTAACCCTGCAGGAACGGTTTTGCTATCAACAAAGAATTTACTTTGATTTGCACTCTGGCAGACCCGGGGTGAAGGCCTGAAGTAAAGTCATGCACGCCCATTTCCCGGAGTGGGGACATTCCTTCGTCAGAACATAGATAACTATGGGCGCAGCACTCAGGTGTCTCTCTTTTTCTTTTTCTTGCTCTACTTTTTTTTTGTCTTTTGCGCCCTTGGGGCTGCTGGATGTCACTGTTCCTGGATAGGGTTGCAGTCGGTTGGACCTCCACCACTGCTGTTTTCTTCTCACGTCCCACATGGCTGCTGGTTCTCTTATCAAAAGTTAAGATCTCTGCTTGAAAGTACCCCTGTGCTGTGGATTGCCAGTGATAGAAAGGATGGATTGGTGGTGTGATTTCTTAGAGTTTTCCTCCTTTTCTCTTACTTTCTTTATTGTTATTAAGTAATTAATCTTTGTGAGGGGTGTCTTGTCTCCTTCCCGTGAATCAAGCCCTAAGACAGTAAGTCCGTGCATGGCGACAGCAGTCATTTACCCCTTGCTGTTACATCCTGTTATTATTTTTTTAAATTATTGTTAAATAGTTACTGAAATTATTATTAAATAATTTTGAATTTCAATTCTGAAAATCCACTCCAAATTTTTAAATTTCTAAAAGAACAATTGCAGATAAAGGGAAAAATGAGAATAATAATACAGACTTGGACAAACAGACGATCCTTGGAAAAGGAAGTTGGTTCAATATGTGAAGTATGATGCCCAGAAGATACCACTTACAGATGGATTTTTAAACTATGTACATCAGCGGAAATTATTGACACTAATAAATCAATACTTCTGCAGTATTGTTTAGGACAGAATTATTGAGCATTTGCAGCAGAATCTTCTGCTGTAGCTCCACGTTTATGGTACTGAATGGTGGTCAGATTTCAGTTGCAGGCTGTTTCCTAAACCGTTAAAATCTTATAAACTCAGCCGCAGGCAACAGATGTCCTTTTGGAAACTATAAAATTTTTTCTAACTGAATTTCGGGGTTTCAAGTCCTGACCAGCACATATTTGAAACTTTTGTTTTGCTTTACACTTTGTTGAGTGAACACCAGTTAATTTTACCGGGAAAAATGAAAACTGCTTTACTATACTACTTGATGTTACAAAACATCGAATCTGAGGGAGAGATGTAAAATTATGATTTTAGTACCTAATACCTAAAAAATCAAATATTCTAGGAAATAGATATACTTGTTAAAGTATTTAGAGTGCTATTAGATTGACTGTATTTATAAGGAACTGAGCCATCTAAATTCAGTGCAAATTTGGAACACTCAACATCTATAATGGAGGAATAAATGAACACTTTGGGTATGGAATGTACTTGAAAAATAATCATTTATAATAATCTGGTTGTATCATCATACTTTTGAGCATGAAACTAAAAACACTGTAAAGCTTATGTTTCTAACTAGGCTAATATAGGCTAGTACAGATAATTTTGCATCTTGACTATGTTAGTTATATTGAAACAAAAATGTCCAATAAATACAAAGAAGTTTTTATAGCTACAAACCTTTATTGCTATGAGTAATTGATCTTGTGAAAAAAATTAGCTGGAAAATTCTGCTAATTTCAAAAGAGGTAAGTATATCCTTTATCAACTCTTTTGTCCTGGATTGTCCTGTTAGAAGCCTACGTTATAGCACTCATGTCTCTGGAAGGAGATGAGTCCATTGTAATTAATATGACAATTCCCACTTCAAAAGTTCATTTGGAGATAACCAAGTCTAGTGAATTTCATCTTTCATTAGTGTGGCTTTCATTAATTTTTCCTTGTTTTACTCTCTGAATGTCAGTCTTAGAGATGGAATCATCCTTTTAAATTATGACACCTAAGCTTCTGAATGAAAAGTTATTTTATAAACTCAGATAACGTTAAATTTAGAAAAAAATGTGAAATCTTTGTCACTGAATTGATGTCACCTAGTTCCCAAAATGAAATGGATCACAGCAGTAAATGGATTTTCGAGCACATTATAAATTTACACATATTTCTAGCACTTAGATATATGTGCTAGAAATTTTGAGAAGTGGTACAACTTTTTATGACTATTTGTTTGAAATGCTTTGACTTCCAAAGAGTCAGCTATATGCACATTCAAGTATATACACAAAAATAACTCCAAAGTCACATGTAAATATCAATGACCCATTTTATCCTATCTACAGAGTAATTGATAATTATTGTCACCAGCTAGATTTATGGTAAGACACCAGAGCTTTGTAATTATACTTTAAGATACAGGATTTCATTTTAATCTTTTTTTGTTGAGTTGTTTCAAATCCTGGCTTGTACCATTTAACTTGTCTGTCTGCAAAATGGGACAGTTGAGTAATTTTATGAGTACTTTACACCAAGATATTATGAGATGAGTGTCTAGAAGATCTACTGATTGGTCAATTATTATTAGAATAATTCATGTGAATTCAAGTATTCCATTAGAATTTATGTTAACAATGGAGTCATAGAATAATTATACAAAGCAATGATTTAGTTATTTAAAGGAAATAATTTTTCTCATATCTTTGAGGAACATGAGACGGGAGGCTGGACGGTTGGATCTGGCAGGATGCTGTAAACCTATCAATGACACTCGGGTAAAGGAGTTTTTAGCCACTTTCAGATGGGCTTCTACATGCATATGTACTTTTCTGTTCGTAACTGTAAAGTTACTAAGGGCCCATTTGCCTTTCTTAATAATGGGATAGAGAGATCCCATCAATTTGAATAAGTAGTACAAAAGTGGAATGCTTGTAGGCATAGACAGAGTAGTAAGTGCTAAAGGAAGGATAGCTGCCAAATAGTGGCTTTTCAGTGGTCTTTAATTTTTCTATTACATAATTCAAAGCTACTTGTGGCAGAGTATGACATTCAGGAAGAAAGACAGGACAATATACCAAGTGTTTTTTCTTCTTTAAATTTTATAAAAAGTCAAGAATTTCTCCATCTCTCTACTATTTCAATTTTGTGGACATGGGATTATATTGAGGACTCTAAATAAATTAACTTCTAAAATAAAGCAAAATTTTGTGACATTTGAATGGGCTTTCTTGTTGCTAAAGCAATAAGCTTCACTGACACAAATCTGAGTGTAACATATGGTCTCAGCCTTAGGCTGGGGTGTTCCATTTGAATTATTCCAGGCTTTTCCTTATAGTGCTGTGCTTCAAACATGAATCCAATTACCAACTGCAGTCAGGCAATTGAAAGGCTGCGGGAGAAATACTCTAATAGATAGGGAGGGTGGGTAAAATACTATGATTTGTGTGGTAATCAGCAAGAGAAGGTCAATTGTAATAGAATAGACTGGTTTCCAAGACAGAGCTAATGTAGGATGCCTCTCACTCCATGGAGGGATGCTAACAATAGATTTGTTGTTTTCATTACCAAGAATGTCATTTACTGACAAGATGAATAAAGAAAGTGTGAGGAAGCCTGTTGATGGATCAGGTGATTAAAACCTAGGTTGTGGTGAGCAATTAGTAAACTCATGACCTGTTTTAGGACTAGAAATGAAAAGTTAAAAGATGCCATGCAAGTGTCTACCTGAAAAGAACAGTTTTGTTTTAAGATTTATGGTTGAACTCTATGATCCATAATAGGAAGGCTGAATAAATATGCATCTCCTCAATATGCAGCACCTAGTTTTATTATTGAATTTCTTCTCTGTAGAGGAAACAGAAATAAAAAGAATGTGTACTGATCATATGCATTTTTTTTTTTTACAATCTAATTCTTTAAACTTGTGTAAAGATAGAACCCTGCAAACTCCAGTAACAAAAGAGCCCATTTTCTTTGTAAGGTCTCTACTTTTCTTTAAGATCTTGTATTCAGTAAATTACATAGCCAGATGATTCTTCTTATAAATTATAATAAAGGCAAAAACAAATGGTACTGTGAATCCAATAAACCAAAATGCTTTTACCAGAAATATCAAATATTGTTTTTATAAAGATAAATACTAGATTTAAAGACTGACTTATCCAAGGCTAATCTTCTCCAAGTTCCTCCCTCCATTTTGACTCTTTGGCGCTAACCCATTATACTTCCTTTGCTAAGCCTCCTCAAAGGATCTATTCCTCCTGCCTGTCAATCAACAAATAAACAATGGTATACTTTAGATTGTTGCGGTACCCCAGATTACCTCCAACCACTCTATAGAGATGGCTATAGAAAGTCATAGAGAAAACATAAAGCCTTACAATGTAACTAAAATAAAACTGCAATTTAAAATGCTTACTTTATTAAAAATTAAAGAAAGAAAAACCCTCTCCCTGTTGTACAGCATGCCTTTGTAGTTTTTGACTTCACTTGAATCTTCCAATCTTAAATGTATAAAATATTTGCCAAAAAAGCAAAAAACAAAACATCCCTTCATATCTGTGGAGGTTCTTGTTTTCCCACTGAAAGTGCTCATGTACCCCTATTCATCCTTTAAAACTCAACTGTAAAGCGAATGCCTAAGAAGGATCAAAGGACCTGGGGATATAGACTGACTGCTAATAGGACAAAATATGCCTTGTAAGTTCATTACATTTTTAGTTCAACACCAAAAACCATCTAGCTATTTAAAAATTGTGTTAATAGAGACATCCTTGGCTTTGGGGCAGGTCCTATATGAAGGGCGTCTTTGGTAGTAGCCTTCACAATGTGAAGCAGCCATCTGCTCACCATATTCCACTGCTGCTCATTCCCTAAGAGCTCTCCGGCCTCCAGCACTTAGGAGCGATTAGCTATCGCCCAAGCGTCTGATGCTGCACTTTGACAGCACAGTTAGAAGTGAACAGAGTTCACAAGAGCTTTAAGAGACAAAGCTCTGCTTTGTTAGCAGCCACATTTGAGTCAAGCTTTAAAGCACAACAAAATATATAAATATGTCTCTAGGAAGGAAAAAAGAAAAGAAAAGAAAATGATCTTTGGACTGGTGCCAGAGGAAGAAAAATACATTGTTTACTAGCACAGTTGTTTCTGCTGCATTCTCTACAGGTTAAAGAAATCCGGTTCCATATTGTTCTGGGGCAGGACATTCTGTGGTAGCAAAGGAAAATTTTTAATTGCCTTTGTCACATGCTTCTTATTTTCCCAGCAGTTAACAACTGTCTTTTATTGGTTTTTTTGGTGAGTGCAGCCCCTGGATCTGTACAGATTTCCATTTTTAAACATTAGGCTGCTTACAGTGCTTCAGTTTCAGCAAAGGGACACTCTGGACTTCTTTGACTTCCACAAGCAATTTTACTTCCTATTATAAATTTAAGAATATGTTCCTGTTAAACATTTTGAATACATTATTGAGTAGGCTTATGTTCAAGGGAATTTTATTCTTTAGCAAACGATTTAAAGAGACAGAATATGTGTAACTGTCTTTACCTTCCCTTTCTGACCTATTTTTTTTTCTTAAAATCACATGCAAGATTTAGAGACTATGGTAGAATTAACAAAAATGTTTGTTGAATAACAAAATGCCACGTATTTTCAATGAAATATTGTTTCATTTATTTTTTTCTTATCCCAGACTTTTTCCACAAGGGTACTCAGCTGGATAATGCTTTTTATATGTCCATCTCAACTCAAGAAAAAAAAAGTAGTGCATGATTTTTTTCCTAAGTGTTAATCTATTTTTTTTTTTGCCCAAAGAAAACATATTAACTGAAAAGTTCTATTGTTATTTAAATAATAAATAGTAAAAACATAAAATAAAGTTCTCACATTCCTTGTTGTCCATTAAAATACACAGCCAAATCTTTTGATTCATTTTATTTTTTCTGAGTAAATAAAGGTTTGTGGACCAGG
This sequence comes from Hystrix cristata, assembly GCA_004026905.1. NCBI lineage: Eukaryota > Metazoa > Chordata > Mammalia > Rodentia > Hystricidae > Hystrix > Hystrix cristata. The sequence goes on from PVJO010020325.1 coordinate 13,426, forward strand.
GCGGGCAATTAAAGTGAAGGATGGGCGCAATCAGGAAGAGGTACCCATGAGAAGGGACCCCACACGGGATGCTCTCTCTGCTGCTGCACTCTGACGTTCAATAATGGCCACATCTTTTTATGACAGCAAGAAGAAACACAGCTTTGTGGGTAGAACTCACAAAAATGTGAGTTACCAATCAGCAATGTCATGTAATTGAAGTCAACCAGGTTAACATGATACAAGAATCTTCAAGTAACACCCATCTGGAAATGGGGTTTTCATAAGCAATCATGTGGACTTGCTTATGGCAGTAAGACATTTACTTTGCTGTAAATGGTATAATAATTTTTATTTTCCACAATTCTCTAAAGACTAGAATGATTTTGGTCCCCTTAACATAATTAAATTCCTTCTGCAAAAATTAAAATGTAGGTTATTTTACTTAATTCTAATTTTGGCACATTTTGTAGTACTTATAGCCGAGTGGTCAAATACTAACCATCAATTGAAATTAATCAAAGTCAAGGAAGAAATCCTAATTAATAAGATGATAATCCAAGAGGTTTTCTCATTTATTATTCTGGAGTAGAATTCCTGAGGGGAGATCACAAAGCCATGGAAGTCTTAACATGAAAACTCTTAGAGAAAGACAAACTAAGCCCTGAGTATTGATTACACACTGTAAGGAAAGGGACTGACTGGATTAAAATTCTGAAAGTGAGGGCTTAGATTTGAAAAAGGAAAGTTACCATTACAGTGTTTATTCAGGGAAATAAGAAGTCAGAGGCCAATCTTTCCAGGATATGAGTGCAGATCATCAAATAACAGCATTTGAGACAGGAGGTGACCAAAGTACTAACAGCCAGCACACAATATCAGGCATATCAATAGCTCCTCAAAAACTTTCTAAATCAAAAAAAAAGAAATGTTACTGGGAAGAACTGGCTTCTCAAAGTACTAACCCGCATACTGACATTTAGGCACTCTATATGAACTCAAATTAGCTCCTTAAATTTATAAATCACAAACTAAAGTGTTCTTTAAATACCCCACATTCCTCTGTGCTAAGGAAGCAAGAATGTATGAGGCTTTATTCTGAGGGAAGGGGTTTTTCAGCCTCCTAGTAGGGCACAAAGAAAACTAAAAATAAAAGATGACGTGATCATTTTAAAAGAAAATTCTAGAAAGTGATACAAAGTGGGTTGATAGCAATCACTTCAGAAAATATAATTTGTTAAGAAGTTTTTGAAAGCTAGAACTTCCAAATACTTGACCTTCTTTGGGCTACAATCTTTGTGGTTTTTGTTTGTTTGTTTCACAAAATATAATATTTTCTTCTAAGGTGGCATAAAAAATTAGTTACAAATGATGTTTATGTGTTCTACGACAAACGTAGATTAGTAAGCAACCAAGTAGAAAGAAGCTTTTTACTCCTGATTCTCTGAGTGGTAGTGACTGATTTTCACATGTAATTGGACAGGTTGATTCTGTTCTTCACCAGAGGTCATCTGCGCTGCTAGAGCAGAAGGCTGAGGTATTTACTCAGTTGTTGCATATTAGGTCTTTGATAGTTAAAGGATCTTAACAAATATAAAGTTTTATACTACATTCTATTAACCTTTATTAGTGGGAAATTGAAGTCCAGAAATCAGTATTAAATCAGCTCCTAAAATCTACTTGTATGAAGTTGAGAGGGCTCCAAATTGACCTCTGGTCGAGTTGTATTAGAAGGATTTTACCCTTGTTATAATCAAATAAATATCTCTATTTGAGTTGTTTTTCTTTATAGTCAAGTTATGACATCAGTCCTTTCAAAGAACTAAAAACAAAGAGAGTCAAATTCCTATCTCAGCAGGGAGAGTATATTTTGCCTGCTAAGGTCCTGGCATTTGGCATTTAGCATTCAGTAGCCTATAGTGATTAATATGCCAGCATATCACATGTCAAAGGGGTTTTCACTGAAGGTTGAAGAGGGCAAAACAGAAAGTATATTAAAAATCCAACTTTTCATATGTTATTGGTTACCTGTTCTCCATAAGACAATTGCCAAGAGCTCCAAGGAGTAAGAAGAGTGGTACAAAGCATCAGATATTTTGTTTGTTTATTTCTCAGTCCTGGAACGGAGTATGTAAATGTACATAGGCAAATATATTGAAGGATTTGATACATTCCACAACCTCAAGGGCAATATTTGGGTAAACTTTCTTGTTCATCACAAATAATCCATCTGCTGCTTCTGCCTTATCTTTTTTCTACATACATATTATTAAACACCATCCTATGCAAATATATTCACCCTTTGAATGCAAAGTATGATTACCATAGAGCTTCTGAAAATGTTCTCATTTCAGAAAGGAAATCCTATTTCTCAAGGGCACGTAGTTTTGCCCCTTGATATATGTTTCTGAATTTTCAGTATAAGCACATTTATCTCTTTGCTAAAATTATTAACGATACTGTTGCAAAGCTCAGCAATATCTGCCTCTTCATAAAAAGTCTTAATTTTCGTTACATCATAGTTGCAGAGTAACCATAGCAACCAATTTAAGTGACAGAAATAGTTATTACTGTATGTCTTCCATGTCTAGAACGTGCAAGTGGTAGAAAAACTACTAAAATAGAGATTTTTCAGTTCTACAAATATCTTCTTTTATGGAGAATGACCTTGAAATCATTATTTCTTGAGTAAATCATTATTAAAATTAAAATTTAACTTATCTCGTATATTTCTATACTGAATCATTCAAAAGCAATGAGTTAGTTAAACTCACAAGTAAGGCCTAGTTTTGTGGGACATGACACGTTGGGTGCTTTGGATCATCTTTTCAGGAAGGAGTCCCTAGTATTCTGGGTCTTCTGAACATGAGACCATTATACTCCGGGAGTATCCTAAACCCAAAATTGTCAGGTTCTCTTCTCTAGTTTTCTATTCTATGGTTTCAGGTCATGGTCTGCTTTTATTAAATAAGAAATTTCGAATGATTTCATATTTAAAGAATTGCTAGTCCTCCCCTTTGTAAAGACACTATTTTTCTCTTTTCTATAATCTGTTCTTTAGAAATGAGTCTCAAAGTGTGGTGGGTTTATTGTGGTCAGCTTCAGCAGGAACACCCAGTCGGACTGAGTTGGTGTAGTTCTGGGCATAGAGGATCCACTTGAGGATTGTTGCTGACATACCATAAAGGAGAACAGGAGCAGAAGATAGTAGCCGGCTGTTTCCCAGGAGAAGCTCTGTTAAGGCTGTTTCTTCCAAAGGAAACTTGGCTGCTCTTGTTACAGAAGGAGCTCAGGGCCTTGCTGTCATCAAAGATGGCTGCTGTTCACTTCAGGGGAGCTCTGGTCTTCATCTCCACTGTGCGCACCATAACCTGGTTCCACTAGAGAGTTCCTCAGCCTTTTAGTGCAGACGCGGATGTACATGGGACATTGCTGTGGGCTCCAGCCCTTGATTGGATCTTTCAGCTCTCTAGTGCATAGGCAGATGCTCTGAACTCTTCCTGCATTTGGCTTGTGTGTGTGAATGTTGTAATTTGTAAATGTCCTGTATTAAATCTGCTCTTTTGCAAACCATTGACTCTAGAAAGGTAACTAATACACAAATCTTAGCTTATACCCAAATATGCAGAGATTAAATTTTACCTTTAGGAGATGGAAGTGTCTACTTACAATATTTGGAATTTCTTTATCTCTCATCTATTTACCTGATCATCTATTTATCAGTAGCGAACGATGCACACTGTAGTCATACACTGTGTTACTTTGTCATACACATTGTGCCAGCCTTGGCAACTGGGGGCTTCTTTAGGTTGATTCTTATGTGTCTCTGACATAACTTCATCCTTTTGATTTTTGAATAGCTCCTTGTGTTTTAACATTGTCACATTCTGTAAGGAGACATTTTTAATTGGAGATACCAATATTTGGATGCTAGTTGGCTCATAGCCTGTTTTTGTAGTTAAACTGATTTCTGTTGCCTCATTATTCTCCTTTGGAAAAATGAAATCCAATCTGACTAATGTGGAGAAAGGAAAATTATATATTTCAAGTTTTTCTCCTCTTTGCCTCCTTTTATAATGGCTGTCTGGAAAAACAGGCGTACATTTTAACCTTGGAATTGATGGAGTAAGCAGTTTGCTAGATATCACCTGGAGCTGGGCGAAGGGCAGGTAAGCCAAGGGAGGAACCACTGCAACATAATGCAGTTTATCCTGAACTTGTGTTCTCGCCACTTCCCCTGGAAGGCATCCTGAGGCTCTCAAAGTTGTCCTGCACCTTTAGTTATTCAGGTCTGGGGACAATACAGATGTAGTTAGGGCACTGAAGCCCCACGTCGACCGCATTAGACACTATTTGACTCCATTAGGCCTCATCAACTTGTATTTGCATTGCAGTTTTGACTCCTCCCATGAGCCCTGGCCACAATATTCATTCCTACCAAAATAATGTAAGTTCCCAACCCCCCTGCAGACCTAACGGTAGAGTCCCACTCAACAACCCCTGCCCGCTCCTCCAAGTTCTAGGAAAACGAGAGAAACCAACCCATCGATACCACTGGCGGCTCTGTTTCTGCCTACTTGGAACCCTTTCAAGTGTACTGTTCTCACCGATGAACTGCTCCAACTCCCTCCACGAACTAGGCCCTTCCCTAGTCACACACGTGGATTTGTTCCAAGTGTACTATGCCAACCACCAACAGTGGTCACCTCTGCCGCCAACTCTCCTTTCTTGAGAAGTATACTGTCCTTAATAAAGTGCTTGCTTAATGCTTTATTATGCTTGTTTTCCAATAAACTGGCTTGCTGAAACTGCACCTTTTGACTTTCAGTTTCTTCCTGGGGATAGTCTTGTAAATCTTCCGGGGGAATATATACCCAAGAACAAAGGCACCTGACACAATGCGTACAAAACAAATAACCAGCCCAGACAGACCCAAAAATCTAATAGCAGAAACACTGAAAATTCATTTTTTGGTGTCTTATAATGTATAAAGTCACAAGTTTATAAAACTTTGGTGGAAAGAGGCATTTTATTAGTTTTTGCATCCAACTGCAAGGGATGGAGTGTAAGCGATAGAGGGCTAGTTAAAGGTGTCAGGTAGGCAATATGAAGTGTCTAGTTGGCTTTCTTATAAATCTTTTGGCTATTTCACGGTTGCAAATTGCAAATGTCTAATGCAGAAGCAAACCACATATCCTCACATAACTACTAATTCTAACAGCATGAAAAAAGATGCATTTATCTTTTAGCGATTTTTTTTTTTTTTGCCTTTTATCAGGAAGCAATCTTTCCTAAAAGTTTCCAGAAGACTTTTCTTTATGCCTCACTGGGCAAAATGTTGCACACTAAACTGAAAATTATCATACATAAAGAGTGATAGAGTTGACATTACTAGTTTTGAGACAAGTGGTGATTTATTTCCTAGATTTGGAGACGGGGGTTCGCTCCTTAGACCATTGACATATATCCATATCTGGATACAATCAAAAGTATGTAGGAAGAACCAAATGGTGGATGATTGCTGAGAATTAAATCACAACATTATATTCACATAATGTGAATACCAAATACTCTTACTGTGGAAGAATGTAAAATATTTTTGTTTTCTGAGACCTCTTATTATATTTCTTGAATAATAAGAAAATAATGCAAAGTTGTGGATCCTGCATTTATGATTGTCCCGGTGGAGTCCATCAGTTCAGGTGGCAGGGAAGATGTGAATATCTGTTAAAGAGGAAGCTGTGTTATTTGGAGCTCAGACTAGTAGGAAGAGGTAGGAGATGTAAGTAAATAAGGATACTAAAGTATGTTTCATCAACATAGTCCTCCGAGAAACTGTAAAATTAAACAGAGTAAATAAGGACTAAAATGTATAATATATATTGAGGAAAGTGAAGAAATTATTCAAGTGGGAAGGGGAACGGAAAGGGGGAGGGGGAAAGGAAGAGAAAGACAAGGCGAAAAAAGAGAGACTGGAGGGGAAAAATGGAAACAAAGCTTTTGTTAATAAGGAGGGGAAGAGGGGTTGAAGGGAGGGGAAGGGAATGGGAAAAAAGTTATAGAAGGGAATGGGAAAAAAAGCAAGATATATCATGTACAGGTACAAATTTCCTATGATGAATGCTACCATGTATCTCTAAAATGTACCACTAAAATTAAAAAAAAAAAAAACGAGTGCAGAAATATTTCATTAATGTCTTCTACAGATTTGTGTATTTCTGTATAAACTTCTACTTTTCAGCACTTTTAATATTTCCCTTACATTTGAAAGTACTGATGATTATGTTCATCTGTGTGCGATAGCACATTGTTCTGTACCTTCACTGTGCCCCTTTTAAAATGATATGAATCACAGGCTTTCTCGGAAAATCTATTATCTTTTAAAATACATTAAAATCGTACATGAAGAGTCAAGGATGGGAAAAGCTCTGTCAGTGCAATTAATATTACGTTGATTAGTAGGAAATGGTCATTTCAGTCAAATTTAGTAGGAAAAGGTATTCATGATTCCTTATACATTATTATAATTGCTATTGTAGTTAGTATCTTAGGAATGAAATGAAGAACTGAAAAGGAATTGATTCACTTTCATTACACCTGAGGCAACTGAAGGAAATCAATCTTGATTTCTGATATATGGGGTGTACCTAGAGTTTGTCCTTGTTGTGAATATGTCTTCTTCATTTTTTAACTACCCAGAACAAGAACAGTTCACCCGAAAGGCAGGACCATCTTATGTTAAACAGCGTATATACGTAAAAATGATTCAAATAACGGAGGCTTAGGTAACCTTGGTCAGAAAAGTGTGGATAACAAAAGTAATCTAACTTCTGATTTCCTATCTTCATAATCTGATGTAACACAGGCTTGTATCGGCTCAGGGCACAGTTTAATAGTTACAGCAGAGGTTATCACAATTATAATGATCTCTTTGAGAATTAAAAAAAGATCCCTTTCTAAAATTGTCACTGCAACAAAATATGTAAGAAATACCAAAGTATAAACAAATGTGAAAGACACAAATCCACTTATGTCAAAATGAGGTGGAAGATTCTTCTCCATTTTATAGGAAATTATTCTATTAACATTGGGATAAACTACATTTCAACTCCGGCTTGAAGGGATATTTTCTAACACTGCGACAGGAAACCTCAGGTGAGAAGCTTCGGCAATAGTGTTGGCGGTGGCGACGGAGGGCCGCGTCACCGGCCGGAGCAGTGGGAAGGCCCTGCCTCAAATCCTCCAGAGCTCTGCTGAGTCAGGACGTGAGGTGAGCTCTCTGATCACCCTCCGCCACTTCACTTTTTTTTTTTTTTTTTTTTTATGTACAACTGAAGAATAATACTGTCTAAGGCTGGGCGTATTGGGGCACAGGAACAGTAGTGCTTAATTTTTGAGCTTGTAGTATTGCAACACCAAGATGCCTCATGGGATGATGGAATTGTTCTATATCTGGATTTGCATAGTGGTCACATAGGTATAGACATATGTAAGAAATCATCATGCTGCATTTTCTGAATTAAGGTTCTTTATGCACTTTACTACATGACGTTTGCATTCATGTAATTTTAAAGAATTTTCCTGAATAGGGTTTAAGTACGGCATAGTGAGAGAGGGAAACAGCAGGATGTCACGACCCATCAATTAGACCTCAGGAAGTCAGCCTAGAATGGATTGCAAATAATACATAATTTTCTTAATTCTGAAGTCCATTTAAAAATAAATAAATACACCTTAGTAAAAGAGTGCCTTGTCTTCTATTTGTTGTTTACCTGAAATTCAAATTTGACTTGACATTCTGTATTTTTATTTTCTTAGAAACTTTGGCCTGAGCTGACCCTGGCTGGGCCCAAGTAATACTGCACGATGCGTGTAATACCTTGACTTGTGTTTTCGTGGCCAGACAAATCCTGATGAGCTGATTTCTCATGAGCCAAATATAAATTTTCTTGCTAATGTTAAACAGAAAGAAGACTTTCCTTTTGTGGGGGTTAACTCATTCAATTTATTAAATTTAGCCTTTTGTGATGTAGAAATAGAAGGGAGCAAAAACTCAAGCTCTGAAATCCTCTTCACAATTAAAAACTGAATTTGCGCCATCCATTCACATGGGTAGCATGGGTATTAGTGCCACCTCTGAACCCTGGAGGAAGATCGGGCAGTGTCCATAGATGGCCACACGCTTATCCTTCTGGCGCCAGACTGTTACTTCACCTTTGCCAAAAATGAGCAGCATGTCATGTGTTAATGGTTGGCAGGAGCAGCCCAATGACTTTATACCCCAGTCACAGTGGGCTTCGACTAAGGAAAGTCTGCAGCTCCCGGCTCCAGTTTGAATGCCTTCAACAAAGTTATGAAGTGGGTCACCTTTAATATTACATGCATGGTAGATGGTAAATAAGTTATTTTTGGCTCTGTGCTAGTGACTTTAAAGTTGCGTTGAGTGGCTTTTAAACAGCTACGTCTCCATCAAGCAGAGCAAATTAAAGTGGGAAGCTGATAACTAACGGGACAATAGCATGAGCAAATCCAGTCATCATTGTCAGCTTAGGGACTAGTAAGGGAAAGAAGGCATGTGAGTTACTAAACAACAATATGGCACAATCTATTTCTGAAGAGGAATGAATCGAAGTCAGGTGTTTGCAGATGGAATTCTGCTAGAATAGTGTTAGATACTTTTCCTAAGAAGAGATTAACAGGTTTGTTTAAATACATTGAAATCTCTCACATTTTTGAATGCCAATTTATGAAAAAACTTGAAGAGAATTCAATAGGATAACTTCATAGTGACTGAATGGCAATCCCATGCTTGACCCAAAGAATACATACTGTAACTACTTTTTACAGTCACTGAAAAGAGTAACAATATGTTTAATTTAACAGCCACTGAAAAGAATAATAATACATTTAATATAAAAAGTCCCATGTCAAGAGGTATAGAGGCAAACTGAACAGTAGACTTATGATGCTTTGATTTTAATCTAAAGAAAAGTAACTGTATGTTATATTGGAAAGCCAAGTATATGGCACATTGTTCAAATCTTTAACTCATGAACACAAAGGGTTGGAATTAATATTAGGAGGGGCAATATCATTAAAGGAATTCCTCATTTTAAAGACATTACATTATTTTTTTTCCCTGCAAACATAAAATTTGTGGATATCTATAACAGATCTAGAAATGATGGGTAAAATAAAGGGTCAAATTAAATGTCACCCAAATCAAGCTATTCGCGGGTAAATACCAAAGAATATTTGTGAATTTCTTTAAAAATTAGTTTGTATGTCAATACATTTATATTAGGATTATATGATTATATTGTACTTCGTGCAAAATAATTCAAAATATTTGTTGCACTACACGAAACGGAGGATTATATCTAAGATTTAAGGTTACATTATAGCTTAAATGAAAGTTCTTTTTCATTTTTCTGATCTTTAGTGGCAAAGAAGAGCCATCTAACCACCTCATGCAAATATTATGTCATACACATACATAATGTTGATCTATATTTTAGCTTTGTATTCTCTGAGGTAATTCATATCAATTCTTAGATACTAAAATAACATGTTCTCAGTAATTATTTACTGAACTGCATTTATCATGTCTCAGGTTTTACTTATCATACAAGTCATAGCTTTTACCACTTTATCAGTAGTAATCAGCAATCAACCTTCTACAAAAATGGTTTGATTTATTTAAATATTCCTCTCTCTCACTCCGCACATTCATTTTTTTCTCCAAATACAGATGTTTCTTTCTTCTAAAAAGTTGTATTTGTTTAGATCTTCTCACCCTTTAGCACTATTTAGTATGGGCACTGATAACTCTCACCAGGAATGGCTGCATCATTGGGAACAACTCATTTCCCTATCTCCAGGATCCAGACTCTCCACACTTGTCATGCACTGAGTGCCCATGTGCACGTGCGCACACACACACACACACACACAAACCTATCAAAATTTACTTTTCAGTATTCAAATCTCAATGTTTATGACCCCTCTTGAAACTACTCTACTACTCCAGTGTTGCTGCTAATATTCCGGGCATCTCCAGACTTCTCAATGAAGCATGTAAGATACTTGAAGCTTTGCACAAGCCTCGTTTGCTGCCTCTTCCTCCTGCATTCATAGCTGCCATGAGCTGCAAGACTCTGCTCCCTCCCCACACAGTGGTCCTTCAGTCTGCATCCCTTCTTTCCCACTTATGATTCAGAACAGAATTTAGATGTTACCTTGGTGCAGCACTTCTCTAATTTTGTAAACTCTAACTCTTCATCCATGATTACCTTCCCCAGTGAAGTATCAGTGTCAGAGATTTTGATATCCAGGAATGATTAAAAATTACAAGATATTGGTAATTATATTCTAAGAACTTATTTCGAGGCTAAAAAAAGAAATCACGTGTTACACGATCCTTATATCTCTTTTTGTATGTCAGAAATATTTTATAATAAAATTCACAGCATACATTTTTGTTGCGGTAACCGTCTCCAAAGCTCTGGTTCATTGAATGCTAACGATGGAATATGATTTGGGAGAATTTCACTGTATGATTGTTTATCCTTCTAATGTTGATATTATTTTCAAAATTACTTCAAATATTCTCAACATATTTTCACTTTTATTCATTTTTCTAAAGGATACTTTGCTGATGTGCTCTTCGCAGAGCAGTATGCTGAAAGAATCAATTTAATTTATTTCCACTTGTGTTTCTTCAGTGATGACTTAGCCTTACATGAAGGACTTAGAGGGATCCAAGGAGAGTGTCAGTCACAGACTGATTTGCATGAACTTCTTGGAGTGATACATAATCTTTGACAACCGTGGTGGGAACTTATTCTTCTAAGAGTGTGCAGAGGACAGGCACCTAGAGCTGTCATCTGCCAACTCTCATTTATTAGCTGCCTTCTTACCTGCTGTCACAGGCATGGCGTATATTCTTTAACCTTGACCTTCTCTTTTACAGCTTGATATTGTTATTATCTCAATAGAATGCTCTTCCCTCCTCTTCACTCCAACCAAAGAAATCAATAAAAAATATTTTTAGCGTCAAACAAAAAAACCTTAATTGCCGAGAGCACTGGAATATCACAGACCATAGGTCACAAGAGGCCCATTAGTGTAAACAGTTTCAATACCATTGCTTGTGTCCATTAACTGCCATCTGATATTTGACAAAATCACATGGTACTTTAGCAAAATAAATGATATTTTTATATTAACTCTGCCTGGATTGTCTTGAAAATGATAGCATGGAATATCAATTTTGATTGGACACTGAATAAAATTGCAATCATATTTCCAAGTATTGTTGCTGCATTCTAGTGCTTGGCAAAAGGTTTCATAAAGGTCCAGAAAATATATATATATATATATATACTTGTTGGTGAAGAGGTAAAATAGAAGAGCCAATACTGGTACTTAAATACGTTTTTATAATGTAAGGATCCACAAATATTAAAAAAAAAAATTAACCTGTGAGTCATTCAAATATGATGGACACCAAACTGGGTGTGTTTAAAAGGTGTGCGGGAGTGGACTGCAAGTTCCTTTTCTAGTTTTTATTAAAGGTAACTGTCCACACTTCTGCAAGTCTCAGAAGTACCTGCTGTGCGGTTATGCACAGTGGAGACAGGGATTTCCGGCTGCTTCTCTGGGCCCTCCGCACGTTCTGCGCCTTCTCCAGTATAGCTGCAGGGCCTCCACCTACCCACAAACCTTCTGCCGCTACTTTTTTTATATTCCTTCTTGTTTTTTCTCAGCTTTAGTAAAAAATCATGAAACCGTTATGGGAATGACTCATATTTTGGAAACAGTGAAATAATAACATGACTAAATTTAACATAGAAATGTTAAAAACTTGAAATGGTAATATCAGACAGCACCCAGTGCGGTTCAGCTGGGTAACAGAGTGGCTGATGCTGGAAAAGTCTTACCTGATCTGTACCCACCGCTGTAGTCCACAGTGTATGGGACGAAGACTCATTCAGATTGGACTGTTTTACCGAAAAAAGTTATCACAGTTATTACTTTCAAGTTACACCTTAAAACAGGTTTCACAAGAATCTGTTTCCCTGGACATGGAACTCTTTGGGGACTAAATCCATATGGTTTTGGGGGAATGATATAATAGACTATTATATTAGACAAGGAAGATATTTATCTATTCTCTAAACTTTTCTTCCTGAGTCTATTGGGATAACATTTAAAAGACTCTAAATATTAAAACATGCAAATAAATTATATATTTCTCTCATTTTTATGTAGGTTTTCATAAATATCAAGCAAAGCCCAGTTAGGCATTCACAGAGAACATTTATAAACTAGTTTACATGAAAATAAAGCAGGAAGATAAGGGGAAAATAAGAGTAGAAATCTAAATGTTTAGATTAAGAATATGAAGATATGTCTGAGAAAAATTCTTGGAAAAGTTGTTTCTGTCTAGCTTATTTGATTTAATTACATTGGAGATTTCAAGCATAACTATGGTTCTTAAAATTTGGAAATACAGAAGTTGTTAAAAATGTGTGCATAGACAATTCAAATTTATGAAGATCTAATGATCAGAGTATAGGAAAAAATCTTTCAATTCCGTTAATGAAAATGCAAATTCAAATTAAAACACCATTGTAGTACTATTTTCTGCCCAGGATACTGACAAAAGACACAGTAATAGATTTGGTGGCAAATAATGTAGAGTTGTGAGAAATTAATGCTCACTGAATCACAGATTTATAAATTACTGATTTTTTTTGGAAATTTGATGTTATTATTAATTTTTAAAATATTTCTTCTCTTTCTGAAATTACCTCAACATAGAAAATAAATATATAAAGCATATAAGAAAGAGGATGTGTGGATCACTACTGGCACATTTCACTTTTCATCTTATAAACCAATACATTTCCTTTAAAAGCTCACTTAGTTGAAATTACTTTTTCTTGCTTGCTATCAAAGGAATCCTACATGACAGGAAATTAACAAGGTTCTATTTTAGAGCCTCCATAATGTATAAGAAGGAGGTTGAGCATCTGGCCTCAGAAATCTCAGTAAACGTCTTATGGAATCTTGCATCTCTGATGAGTTTCCACTACCATATTTCGGCTGCTCTCTGTGAGTAGGACAAGAATATCTGGTCATAAAGTTTGAATATATAAAACCTTTAAATCTGAACAGAATGAGCCCCACTTAAACCCATATCACCTCTCCAACAAATATTTTCCCAGAAAGAAACTAACATAAAGTTATTAAAAGTTTGAATAATAATTTCTTTAAAAAAGGAAATATCTACCTACCTTTTCAAATGAATACAACCACTCTTTCTGACTACAGTGTTTAAATGTCAATGTTTAAAAATACATGAACAAGGATGTTTATTAGAATTTTGTTTCAAATACTTTGAGTACAGCTAGATCTCTCAGAGATACATGGCTGACAACATTTCAGTATATAGATAGTAGGTAATATCATGCAGCTATTTAATAAAAAATAAAAGTCTTTCTAAAATATGTTGTTAAGTGAAAGAAAGTAAAATGCAGGGTAATGTGAGCATTTGATCCATTTTCCCCAGCAAAATTGAAAATATGAAAAGCCTATATAAAGCCTTTATACAAGTATGAATATTCATATCTTCAGGAACAAAGGAAAACTTTCATTAATGCATATTACGGGGAAGAGATAAGAAAAAAAGCAGACTGTACATCCAATTTTTTTTCATGTAAAATTTATTTGGCAAACAACATATTTCAAACCGTTTAAATCCCGAAAGGAAACTTAGAAATTTTGAAATATGGAGCATTTTAGGTGCAGCTTGATCCAAATATAAAAGTCTACAGGGCGAAATTAACGTCTTGTTCTTTGTGATATGCTATCTTTATACTATTCTAATAAATAGAATAATCCCAGTATTTATATCACAGAGGTTTTATATCTTGCAAGTAAAGATAGGAATCTGTTATTTAATTTAGGAATTTCTAGATATTGAAAAGTTATATTGATGTATGTATGGAACTACTCTAGTGAAACCCATTAATTTTTAAAGTTAATATGCCTTAATAATCATAATAAAATTACTACATTGAGCAAATACTACTTTAATAGGCTAATAATTTTAAATATAAGGTAAAATAAATTGATTGGACAAGAAAGAATAGTTATTAAAATTTAAGTGTTCGGACATCTAAATAGAAACGAGGGATGGATTTAATACAAGTTCAAATAGAATGAAGTGGAAAAAATCGGAATAATCAGCATTAGGGAATTCTGACACCAAGTAATGACATGTCTTCCGATGGTCGCTGGGCACTTACCTCTGGGGGAAATACAGTCTGAGGGAGCAGTGAGAGACACTCCCAAAGGTCCTAAAGGAGTCGAACTTTTTCTACACCACTGGAGCCTCCTCTGTTGTCTGCGGCTGCTTCTTTCAGGCGGTTGCACATGCACCTCCTTGCTGCCGACTACTCACAGCCGAGATCATGTAGACGTTAGGAGACACAACTGCATTCAGAATTGAGTAAAGGTTGTTTCAAAGTTATAGAAACTGGAAACATGCATGATTTTATTCTGAGAAGGAGCCTTGTGGCTTGGCAGCTTGTTACTGAAGCAATATAGCAAGCAGGAATTAAGAGTAGAGTTTAATTCAGAAGAGCTTGGTTCTTGCCTCTTCCTGTGCTGATCACGGAGGGTGGACTAAGCTTTCGTTTTCTCATACATCAAAAGGAAGTTCCGCGTAGCAATTTGTTACTTTTTAGCTTGACATCCATTCGTCTTTGCTAGTCTTTCTTGTTCTGAAGCTTGAGTTGGCAACAGTCTCATTTCTGGTTAGAGTAGCGTTAGGAGAAGGCCCTGAAGGGGCAACTTCCTGGTTCTTGGAAACTTTTCTGTTTGTTCTTGGGCACAGCTGTCTGTGCCATGTGGGAGCCCCGGTGAGGCTCACCCTCCTAAGAGTGGCAAGCAGTATGGAAAGCGGCACGGCACTCACCATAGTCGCTATGCAGAAGCCCAGTGACCAGTGTGATTTTTCATCCTCTTCTGCCTGCTGAGGATCAGAGGCCTTGTTAGGCAGCTAAATGAAGTCGTCTGCTACTAAGGCCTTGCAGCGTGCCCTTTGTCTAGAAGTCTGGCCTCAGCCTGGTGGGAGCTCTTTTTATGTTTGCTTTTTCCAGGCCTTTGCTGCTCCTGTATTCTTTTTTTTTTTTTTTTTTAACTTTTATTCTAGTGGTCCATTTTAGACATTCATAATGATAACATCCATCGTAAGGAATCTGTACCTGTATATGATATTTTGCTGCTTTTTTTTCCCATTTCCCTCCCTTCCTTTCCACCCCCTTCTTATTTACGAAAGCTTCGTTTCCATTTTTTTCTCCATCTATTCTCTTTTTTCTTCTCTCTCCATTCTTTTTCCCTTCCCCCTCTCTTGTTCCCCTTCCCATTTAAACAATTTCTTCCCTTTTCCCAATATAATACATTTTAGTCCTTACTTACGCCTTTAGTTTCTCACACCAGAGAAACAATGCGGTATTTCAACATGTATGTCCAATATATTTCACTTAAGATTATGGTCTCAAGGTGCATCTATTTACCTATAAATGTCTCAAGTTTATCATTCTTTATGGCAGAGTAGTACTCCATTGTATATAAAAAAAACACATCTTTATCCACTCAGCAATCCATAGGCATTTTGGCTGTTTCCAGGATTTTGTTATTACAAACTATGCTGCTAGTCTTTAGAGTTTTCTCTTACCTTTTACAGTAATTAACCATATTTTTCAAATTAATAATTATTTATATTCAACTTGGCATTTCAAGTTACTGATGAGCTTTCTTGTCTTCCCTTGATCTATGGTCAATACAGTGAATAATAAATAAAAATCTCTTTTAGGGGTTAGAGTTTTAAATAAAATAATATATGAAATTCTTAATAACTACTACCTGTAGTTTTTATTGAATGACCATTGCAATAATTTAGCAATTCTAAAGATTGAAATTTTTCCTTCAGCTACCCAACCATTGCTTATTTATAGTTAGTTTTTCTTCCCTTCTCCATTATTAGGGCTTGGGTAGTATGGCAAGATGATGCTTCAAATATATAGCCATCTAACCATTCTCACTAGCAATATGGCAGCAGTGGACACAGTCCACATCCATGAGGATTATCTACGTTTTCTTCTTTTGCCTTTGATTTTATCGTTATTTAATATATTCACAACAAGACAGTTTTTGATTTTTTTGTTTTGTTTTAAAAACACTTTTGAAAAGTCTAAAAGTGTTGCCATGGGAAAATATTGTTTTAAAAGGCAGCCTTTGTTTTTAGACAAACAAAGAAAAGGGAGATGAACAATGTCATGGTATATAGAAAATTTTCTATGGTTTTCTTACAAATAGCAAAATGGAATTATCTATCTATATCTTAATTAATTTCCCACTGTAGTTTTGAATGAACCCAGTAGGAATTCACTCATTCAAAACATAAAATGCTGCTTTCACTCGTTTTTGGTAGAATATCTTATTCAGAATGCTATTTCAGGAATACATTGCCATTTCTGAAAGAGATGATAAATTTCATTTTAAATTTCTTGTTGTATCCCTGTAAGTATAAGTAGAAGAAATTTAATCAGCTACAATCATCAGCAAAAATAAGCCCAGGAACTTGGCTACTGGTAATTGGAAAAGTTTTTCAACTGCAAATTGCTCACTTGGTGAAGATTTCATTCACATACCTCTCCTCGATATATTTCAAGACAACACTTGAAGTTCAATTTATTTTACTAATGTGTACAATTATTTTTTGGATATAAAAATAGGAAATTGATGGAAAGTGATAAAGCGTATGCCTGCTGGGAATCATTGAAGTGTATCTCAAAACAAAAAGGAAACATAGGCAAGTAATCTAAATCTATCATGTAGAAATGGATCTGGGAATGAGGTAGAGAATCTATAATGAAGACAAACAAGATAAACTAATTTGTGTAAGTCAGGTTTCTGGCAGGACATAGATGGCAAACATAAAATAATATCTTGCTTTAAGGAGGTTTATGAAGAGATTATTTACAAAAATGTGGGCAGGAGGGAAGAAATCCATGAAGGATGATGCCATACCCAAAAGGCAAGCAGCAGCAGATCTGTTACCACTTCTAAGCCAGAAAAGGATAGGGAGGAACCAGGTACAGGAACACAGAATGAAAACATAATGTAGACTGAGTATTCTGAAGGAAAGCATTAACTCTTTGTTGAGGGAAGGAATGAAAACAGAGTGAACCTGCAGAAGTGGGGGGAGATTCCATGATCTCATCTTTCCATTCTCTGATCACCTGTAGAATCTCCCATTGACTTAAAAGGAAACCAGCTGAGATTAAGAGAATCTACTGATGTAGACCAAGAGATAAACAGGTCAGCTTCCAAGGACAAAACACACAGTGAGATTATGGGAAATTGATTAGAAGGAATAGACAATATCTAACAAATTATTTTATCATGAAAATAAAGCTTTTCACTACCTTGTGTTTCATCATAAGAATCAGAAAGTCAAAATTCTTAGAACAAAATGCATATAAAAAATAAGCACAGGCTTACTTCAAAACATTTTTAATCCTTCAAAACTTGAATGTTTATCTTAATGCCACATAAATATGGTATATAAAGTGTATACAATCAATATAAAGACAAAGGCTCAAGAACAAATTTATTGAGTACTAAGAAAATAAGTGATTGCAAACATTCTCTATTTAGAAAACTAGGTCTTGGTATGCACTTATACACACGCATGTCTAACTTAGTAGATATTTTTAAAATGTTAAATTATTTTTGCAATCTTAAAAAAAATTTCATATGTGAAAAGACATGTGGTACAGAAAACAAAACTCACATAATACTGGAAGAAAGCTTTCTAAAAAAGAATTTAAAGTACATTAAATCGAAAAGACAGCTCCGGACTCCATCTTTGGAGTGAGGCTTGAGCTTGCAGGTCAGGCCGCTTCCCAGTACGGATTTGCGCTGGCTTGGCCCGCACACCGGCAGGGTAAACGTCAAATAGGGTGGGAAACACCTTGCACTGAAAGCACTGTTACCTCTCTCCCTCAGTGTCTTCTTTTTTTTTTTTCCTTTTCCCATTTCTCTTCTGATATAAGCCATCACCATGTGGTAAAGCCAACAATACCCACACCACTAAGGAAAATGTTAGAGACATAAACTATAAGGAGACATGGGTGGGCTACCAAAGATCCCCCAGATTGCTGCATTCTGACAACTGCCTCCAGACTTCATGCTTGCAGGCCAGGATCAACATAGTACCCAGCACTGACCACTGGAGGCATGGTAGGGCTAACGAGCACAGAATCAGGTTTCAGCCTATGCCCCCCACAGAGTGGTGGCCATCAGAGAAATCCCACTGTATGTGTATTTATACATAATATATGTATATATTGGTTTTGTTTCTCCTTATTTTCTCTTTCTCTTATTCACCCCGATACCTGTCCAATACATTCTCTTGTCTACATATTCTTTCTTGTTTTTGTTGTTTTGATTTTTACTTTTATTGACTCCTGCTTGGCTCATATCTTTCCTTCGTTAAGCAAATCCTGTTTTTCCTTTTCTTCTTGTTTTCTCTCTCCTTTTCCTTTTTCATATGAGTAAATATTGTATAGAATTTACATGGTTTTTCCCACTACTATCACCTTTCACTGTTTGTAAACTATCTACTCAAGTTTCTCAAACCATAAGTAATATCCTATTGTAAGTTTTACATCTAATAGAACTTTCCTCATTACCTCTATACCTTTTCTGATCCCTCATTATCCCTGCTACAAGCAGGGGGGAAAAAATCACTCTACTAACAAAATACCCACTACATGCAAATTCCTGGTTTATATTGGATTCTGCTTTATGACGGTGTAGACCTTGCTCTTATGGTTAAAGATACAAAGTTAATTTCTACCACAATC
>PVJO010020326.1:0-32277 GCA_004026905.1 Hystrix cristata
GATCTTCCCAGAAGAATTAAAATTGTCATACCACAAGGACGTATGCACCACCATGTTCATAGCAACACAATTTGTGATAGCTAAGTCTTGGAAACAACCTAAATGCCCAACAACCAACGAATGGCTAAAGAAAATGTGGTTTTTCTACACAATGAAGTATACTGCCATAAAAAAGGATAAACTGGAGTCATTTGTATATAAGTGGATGTTCCTTGAGAACATAATTTTAAGTGAAATAAATCAGACACTCATGAGTACACATTGAATTGTTTCTCTGATATGAGAAACCATAACTGTAAATAAGGACAAAGAGGTGTAATAGATATTATATAAAAGGAAGATAACATACAAAGGAGAGGAGTACTAGAAAGAAAGAAAGGGAAAAGCAGAAAGGCAACAAAGGAAAGAAAAGGGAAAGGGAAAATATGGAAAATGATGAATAAACCTGCTCTAAACAGGGAGGGAGGGAACGGGGGGGAAGAGGGGGGAGGACCAAGATGCATTATGTATAGGTACAAAATAAATTTAATGAATGTATGTAAAATCCATTGTATGTAAAATGTACCAATGCATGTTCTTGGTTTAAAATAAAAAAAATAAAGATTATAAAAATATTAACTTTCAGTGTGCCACAAAAATCTAGATCTGTAAATTACCTTCTCATAGAGAAAAACATCTAATTTGGATTTATTTAAAAATACTTAAAGATACTTAAAACAAGAATGCCACAGAAAAGTAACTATGTAGAAGATTCATGTCCTTTCCCAGTTTGCTGCTCTTAAATCTCTAAATTTGATTATTCTATGTGAAAAACACACACATACACACATGGGTGTGCACACGTACAACAGAGAGAGAAGGACAGAACCATTTCTCTTAGGCTCCCTTACAGCGCCTAATGTGGTGCTGTGTTTTCTGAGTGGTGAATGATAATCTTAATTGCCTGGCAAATCAAAGACTGCTGTACTTAGAAACTCATCAAAAGGTTTAGAGATGGCTCATATTGCTTCCTTTCTCAGAAAAAACTTCCCTCGAAAAACTTACTCATCCACATCTTTCCTCCAACTATAGTTCGTTCATGCTGGACAAACACATACAAATATATCCAATAACTTCTTTGCTCTCTGCTGTAGTTGCTTTTATGGCTACCTTCCCATCAAGAGCTGATAACAGGAACTAATGAGGATGAGGACACCCCTACACAACAAGCAAATCCAAAATATTGCTTAAGAAAAAGTGATCTAGTACAATACAGAGGATTTATGATCTTTTGGATTTAAAAAATTATAGGAGAGAATTCATGTGGATTTTATCTCCGCTGAGTCTCTTTCTGACAAGCGGAACAATTGTGTTGAAAGAGCAATTTTCTGGAGCTACCTACATGGCTGGGAAACTCTCTGCCACCCTCATTACACCTGTGGACCTTAGCTTCAGGAGCGCGGTCTTCTTATCTGCACAATATGGATAACAAGACCTCCCTTGTAGCGTTACATTGCAGATTAGACATGAAATACAGAGCAGCCCACCTTGTCTGTCAGGATTCAGATCGAACACTTTGAAGGCAGAAACAGGGCCATGCACTGTCCCTTTCAGTCCTGCCTAGTGGTCAGCTACAGAATGGTCACATCTCGGGGATCTCAAGGAAGAACTCAGCCACTTCCTACAGCCCACTTGTCCAAGCTCTGAACATGAAACTTCTTCTTGATCTCTGCTTATTATTGCTTTTTCCTCCAAGCTTCCAAATTCAGTCCTTTTTAGGAATAGGGCCATAGCCCAAGTCCACCCAGCAGGCGTCTTTCATTTCTTTCCTGTACAGTCCCAAACTGCAGGCCATCTTCAGTGTCTTCGCTAAACTGAAGCTCGCCTTGACCCAGAGGCTTTTTCTCAGTGGAACTTCCAGCTGCAGCGTCCACTGAAGCTAAATCTCACCTTTGCCATGTAATTGAGAATGTTTCTAAACCACACAGTAGTACCTCTGTGCACAAATGATTTCGTTTGCAAATAATTTGGTTTACAAACAGAAGTGTTTGGTAAAATTTTGTTTTTGTTTGCAAAGTGCATCAGGTGACAAATAGAACCTCAGCCATCTCTCCCACACAAACAAACATGGCCGTCTATTCCAAAATTAAGTTTGTGAACTGAGGTACTACTACTTACCTTTCTGCATCCCTTTCTGTTTCTAAATTCTTTGCGTCTACAACTCTAAATGCATAGCCTCAAAGATATTTTGAAGGTAATTTTGGGTCCTGTTTCTGGTGTTCCTGAGAAGATAAAATTGCTTGGGCATAAGAACAGGTATTTTGAGGGGTAGAGGAAGAAAATCCAGTGCAATTTCTAGTTGTTGCCATTGTTAATGCTAATGGTGGTTGGCATCTCATGTTAATAGAATAATTGAAAGAAAATAATGTATTGAGAATATGTACTTAACCAGGTATTTTGGGAGATGGTAAGTGGAAATAAAACCACGTGCATGATTCTTGGGGTGACAAGTGTCATGCAGGATGGAAGTTTATTTAAGAACACGGAGTCTCAAATCAGAAGGCTCCTTTCACAGCCCAATGGTGTCATTGACTGTTACCTCAGCAGACTAAGCTTTCTGTACCTTGATTTAGGGGCAGTTTGATTTATGGCACCTTCAGAAGGTTGGTATTGAAGATTGGCAAAGATAATACACATAAGACTGTCAATGAGGTTCACAGCATTTGACATATGGTCAGTTATTACTATTCTTACAGATTACAGGTTATAATTGTCCTCATTTGTAATGATCCTATGATTTTAAATATTTTGTCTCTTTCTGAAATTTATTCTCCAAATGAAGCACTCCCTCAGTCAGTGTTACTCAAACTCATAAAATCTGAATAATAAACTAAAGCGATCTACGTATTTGACAGTATCACTGATTATGGAGAGTCTTCAATTTAAAATAGTTTTTCTGATGAATTTTTGATTTTACAATGATGTGAAAGCCGCACACATTCAGTAGAAGCCATAGTTTTATTTTTAAATTTTGTTCTTTTCCTGGGCTAGCACTATTCTTTATGATGCTCTTGCAATTCTGAGCAACGATGCTCGGCAGCATACTATCTTTTAGCATTTTTTGATTGCAGATATTCAGTAAATTGTATGGCAGATCCAGTACTTTATTATGAAAGAGGCTTTGTATTAGATGAGTTTGCCCAACTGTAGGCGAGTGTAAATTTCATGAGCATGTTCAGGATAGACTAGGGTAAACTTCAACTGAGCTCGGATGGTTTTGAGTTATGGTATTTTAAATCTGCAGTGTGTTTATTGAGAAGCCACTTGGCTGTGAGCTAAGGAGTATCTTCCCTGGTGTGTGGTTGGTAGAGTCTTCTCTGGAGGATGCTCTGAGAGAACAGACCTGTCTGTCTCACTCTCTCACACAGGAGTTTTAGCAGTAAATGAGCACAAACTCATTTCGCTGTTGTATCTCCATTTGCATTCAAATCTGTAAAGCCCAAACTATGAGGAAGAACAGGACATGCAACCTGTCTTTCTTGGGCATCTAATTAACACCCATACAGGAGAGAGAAAAATCTGGTTTTATTAGGATTTAGCAACAACAAACAGGAGTGGCTCAGGATGAGGCATGAGCCTATCCTGTATTCATTTAAAGCAAACTTGATGGAAGATGGCAAGAAAAGAACACCTGTCTTATTTAAACAAGAGTAAAATAATATAAAACTTTTCCTGACCATGGGAACCCTTGGCAATCTTTTTATTTGAAATTCCTCTGTACTCATTGTCCTCAACACACTATTTAGTCCTTAATCATATCATGTCACACTGTTCAATTGCAGGTACGTTATTCACATCTCTGCAAAGTTATTAAGACTGGGTGCCAAGAAATTCAATGACTTTAATAATCATACCATGTATTAAATTAGTTAGTTGGTTAAATTTGAAAACTGGGTCATTAAATAGTGTTTAAAATTGTATAAGTTTGTTGCAAAATAAGATTAGTGTCATTATTTGTTTCTTTTGTGTAAGAATCTTTTTGGCTTGTGTCTTATACTTTGAGTAACTACTTGGAAAATAACAATACATAGTGAAATAACTATTTTTATTCTCTTATGATTTGATTATGAAATTGTTTTATTTGTCATAAAATAAATAAAAATTTTAAAAAACTAGATCCTTACTTAAGATCATATTCAAAAGTGTTCTCAAAATATATTAAAGACAATGTAAAAAGTAAAAATATAAAGGTAATAGAAAAAATATAGCTAAATATTTTATGAATTTCAAGGAGAAAAGGACTTCTTTAAAAAAACTTTCAAAATAATTACAAGGCAAAGAAAATTGATGAATATGATTACTTCAGCATTATGGATTTCTATTTTATGGCCAATATTATAAGACATGAATAAGTAAAATATCTATAAGCAATGTGCTATTAATACCTAGAATATTTAAAGAACTTCTACAAAGCAATATAAATACAACAAAAAGTGGCTAATAGAAAAACAGAAGAATATGTACAGGAGATTTACAGAAATGAAAATCCAAAAGACTAGTAAGTACAGGTAATGAAGTACAAGCTCATTAGTAATTAGAAAAATGTGAATTCACTCATAAACTACTGTTTTATGTATATTAAATGGCAAATAATACTAAGAAAAGAAAAATAAAGCCAAATATGATCAACTGCTATAGACTGAACGCTTACGTAAACCCCAAATTCACATTTTAAGATCCTGTCCACCAAGGTGATAAGATTAGGAGTTGGGTTTGGGGATGGGATTTGATCATGGAGACCGGAAGATGGGCTTCTGTGATCCAGGATGCAGGCCGTCAGTAGGCATCCAATCTACTGGTGCCTTCGTCCAGGACTTCTGAGCTTTGAGAACTATTTGGAATAAATGTTTATTGTTTAAGTCACCCTGTTGAGATATTTTTGTTATAACAGCCAGAAAAGATGAAGGTGCCAAATGTTGGCAAAGATGTGGAGCATATGAACTCTTGTGCTTTGCAGATGGGAGTGCACACTTGGTTTAGCTAATCTGAAAAGCAATCCCACACCAGTTCGTTAAATTAAGTATTTGCATGCCCAGTGACCCAGTAATTTGCTCTCAGAAGTACTTGCCCGGGTCTGTCTGGGGATAGGTAGGAGTCTGCTTAGGGCAGCACTTTTTGGGGCGACAGGTATTTATTCATGAGGCCAGTGTAAACTATGCCCCATTATGTAGCAGATGATACAACGAATTAGATGTACACTTTGCAACATGGATAGATCTTTACAAAGAAGTTCTGAGTGAAAAAACAGCAACAAAAATGATTTATACCCAGGAGATAAGTTTAAAGCATGTCCATATAAAACAAAATATATTTTTACAAGAAAGAATATAAACAAAAGAATATTTATGAAACACAGAGTGGTGCCAGTAGGGGCAGTTGTAGAGGCTTAGGTCATGGAGAGAACAGAAAAAAAATACATAATGACAACCAGGGAAAGGCCTTGCACCTATCCAGAAAATAATGTAAAACCGTGTAACTCAGCTTTGATGCCTGCAGTACCCGCATTCCTAGAAACACACACTTCAGAGAAACTTAAAAGTTTCTATTACAGATGCACCTTTATATTTCTCTCATTTCTTTTAAGACCTCTGGTCTTCTGATCTATTTAATTCAGCGAAGACAGATTTATTAGCTAATTTAGCAATAATGTTCCATATAACATATAAGCAAAACAGATTTAGAGTTTCTTAATAAAGCATTTCTTATTATTCAAGTAATTTATCTTTTTAACTAAAGCAAGTTTTTTTTTTCATTTTCTTTTCACATTGAAGAGGCTATGTGGGGTCACTTAGGATAAGAAGACTACAAGGAGCGCTGGGGTACACGCAGGCTACAGGTTCATTATGGGATTCCTCAAAAAGTGATTGCAAATGCTGTTTTCTAAGATACTCTATTAAAGAATGAAAGGATGTACATCAGTCTATAAACATGAATTATTGTTTGAGGCATGAGATTGCAAATAGAGGAAAGTATACAATTTAATGTTAATTGAAAGTAGAGATTGTGAACACAATCTACGATATTATTGCAAGTATATCACAAGCCGAGTAAGCTGTGACCAAGGAGCAGATGGAGGCATGAAAAAATGACAATTGATTTAAGAGAGAAAGAAAATATTCACAGAAAATTGTTTTGACTAAAATAAAGCATTTTAATCTGTCACTTCTTTCTTTTTAAAATAACTGTACTTCTGGGCTTCCTTGAAGTGACTCTGGACTATTTGTAAGTGAGGGTCGATGGCCATCCACAGCAGAACGCTGTACAACTGCACATGTTTGTTTTTCCCCATGGAGGGAAGTCCTACATTTTAGCTGTGACAAAATTGTTATCGTTTAATTTAAACACCATATGATTGGCTTGGGTTTTTTTGTGTTTAATAATACATTTGCCATGTAAAATAAATATTTTTGTCTTTTTCTCACATTTAGAAAATACTGTAAATCTTAAAATATGGTCTTATAAAAAAAGTGGTCTTATAGATAATGTGTTCCGGCATAAGCAGGAGTTTTTACTGTGTAATTATTGTGCTGGACTTGGGGGAGCAGTGGGCGGGGCTATCTTGGACTCAATTCTCTCACCATTAAATGAGCTGATTGAGTTAGAAAAAGTGGTTTGTTAGAATCATCCATTTTTCAGACAGGCAGTTTCTCTTGTTCCCTTGTCTTCACCTATGCATCTCATGAGACACCGATTTCATAGGTCTGGGATATCCTAGAAATCTCCAAAATGCTTTTTATGCCAGTGGTCTGAAAATCACATGTTTGAAACTAAGGGAAACGATCTACAAAATTCCTTCCACTTGCCTTTTTATGACAAAAAGCATTTTTAGCTGACTTACCAAACTTTCACTCATCTCCTGTAGGTCCTTAAACTGGTACGTGCTCTTTTGTCCAGAATTACTGTTGATGTGGAGATCTGAGATTCTAAAGGTGCCATGATAATATTCCATTTTCTCACCTGTGATGACAACGAGAAGTTTTGGGCAAAAGTTCCATGGCCTAAGATCTAACTATAATGGGGCCAATATTAAGTCTTAAATATATTCTGGACTAAATTAATGTTTGATGTTAACAATAGTAACTGATATTTGTTGCATGTCTGCTATGTGCCTGGCTTTTCTGCATCCTTCATTTGTATTAACTCATTTGATCCTGAACCTACTAAGACTGGCGTCACCTCGTTCATACAGATGAGCAGAAGAGACACAGTGTCTGTAACTGACTTGCTCTGTGTTACACAACTGTAGTGCCTGGGTGAAGTTTTGAACCCTAACAGTCTGGCTCAGGAGCTTGGACATTCATTACTACATTGCTTCTTGCTTAGTTGAAATCTAAAGACCAACTCAAAGCAAAGGCAAATGAACATCTTTGTAAATCTTCCTTCATAAAGAGAGATGCAGGAACAGCTAAAAACTACCTGAACAGGAAGGCTGGGGGAAGTTCCTGAGGCTGCTGTGGGAATGGTGTGTAACAAGGGTAAGTCCGTCAGATCTCTGCTAGAGGACTAGGAAAGGCTGGGAGAGAGAGCAGTGGCGATGCCTGAGGAATGTGGTAATCTTGGGAGTAACGCCCAGGAGGACAAGAAATCTACAGAGTTAATAGCAGAGAATGGCGTCACTGGGAAACCACCTGGATCCCTGGGCAGCTTGGTAAGGAAAAAGTGGCCTTGATAGTGCACCTGGTAAAGCAACGGAGATCACAGGATGAAGATGTTCTACACTAAACACACCTGGAAGCTATAATGCTATTTTTGTTTTTGTCCCCCAAAATCTTTCCTATCATTAAACTTTATTCTCATACTAAAGGGAGCTTTTTATCTGCAACCAAATGAACTGATCGGAGTATCTTTTGCCACTGGTGTGAACTATAGTTAGAGTTGTCTAATGGAGCCCGGAATAAGGTCCTAAGTCCTGTTCAACTCCTAAAAGAGGTGTCACTCACTTGTAAGTCTGTGGAGGTGACAACAGGTAAGAGTCCATTTAGCAGCCTGAGCAAGACATTTTAACACCTATGTCCACATGAGAAAGACATGAAGATTTGTCAAAAAATTAAGTGGTTTGCAGTCTGCATAAACACTTGTGTTATAAAAAGCGAGAATTTAAAAATGCATTATTTGTGTAATTCCAAGTATATTAGGCAATAAAATACAATATCGAATATTGTTTGGGAAGAGTAAAATATTTTTTCTCTAAAAATAAGTGATAATATTGTGTCATGCTCATTGTTTATCCATCATTTAAAATTCATTAGATACGTGCTTTTCTTTTGCCCTAGAAATGCTGCTGGGCAAACGGTCTTTTAGAGCCAGTTTTACTAACTATTCAGTTTTTCATTTCAATATATAATAAACAATAAGAGTCATTTACTACAAATTCTTCTAGACAATGACTATTTTCAGTATTTGATGTACGTTCTTTACTAGATTTGGAGCTCTGAGGCGATAGGAAATTTTCTACTTTGCTTAATGCAATATCCTCAGATCCCAGAAAAACATGTGTAGACATTTTGTGGTGAAATGACAGAATATAGGCTAAAATATTCTGAATAGGGACATTCGCAAGTAAGAGTACATATTGTGCTACAGATATGACAATGAAGATTTGTGAAAAAATGAAATAAAACTGGGTGAAATTCCTAATTTTACCTACCAGAGACTAAGAAGTGTGCCAGAAGACCACTGGTCACCGCCACCACAGTCACCGATAAGACAAGAAGAAGGGCAATCGCCCATGGCTTCGGGCCTCTGTTTCGTGGGGTAAATCCTACAGTTCTGCAGAAAAACAAAGCCTTTTGGTTACTCTGACATTTTAACTTACAGATTTTCTGGTTTTCCTTGGACAATCCTTGTTGCTCTAGCTTGCCTTTCACAGTAAAAAGACATTGTCTTCCATTTTGGTTGAGGTCATCTTTACTTGAGGAGGGGTATTAGAAAGACTGGGATCTTGGAATGGTGATGTTGCTCCTGGTTCCTATTTCTAGGGCTATTTGGTGACCCATCTTTGGTGGTCAGGCCTGGTTGTCCTTAGCCATGGAGCCCAAAGTAGCACACATGCTTGAAAAAAGACTATTCCTCCCTTCTCCAGTGCATTTTTACAGAGAAATTTCAAATATACTATGTTATTTACTTTGGTTTAATCTTTATTGTGAAGTTTCAGACACAGAAAATGAGAATAGTGTTAACACCATACATTCATCGCATCCTCACATTTTGCCGTATTTAGTTCATTTTTTTTCTCCTGCATTATAATGTGAAATTACATATCATGACTTTTCACCAACTCATTATTAATTAGGACGTTTCCAATACAACAAGTGCATCATTAGCACTCCTAAAAATTAGCAATTTCCTGATACCTTCTAATGCCCAGTCTATTTCAAATTTGCTTTATGTTGTTTATTATTTTTACCGATGGTTTGCAAGAACCAGAACATAATCAAAGACCATGTCTTTTAAGACTTTTAATCTAAAAGAATTCTAATTCCTCTAAAATTTTTAAGACATTTGCTTGTTGAAGAGACCAAACTAGTAGTCCTTCACCTTTCCTTCTGGATTTGACTGAATGCTTTCCTGTGGTGTCAGTTAACTTGACACCTTCTTCTATCTCCCTTATTTCCTGCAAGCTGGAATTTAGACGAAAGGTCTTGACTAGATTGGTTAAATTCATTTGTCAAGAAAACTTCAAATGTGGTACTTCGTACTTTACATTGCATCCTATCAGGAAATAAGGAAATGTTTACAATTTTGGAGGAAAAAAAAAACTGTGCTTTTTTTTTTTTAGCATCTTGCCATCAACAATTATACTACCACTTTGTATCAAGTATTCATTTGCATGAGTGTTCTCCTATAGCTAACTGGTACCTCTTAATGGGCTAGATCAGTCTTGTTTATCTTTTACCACTAAGACCTAATAAAGTTCTTGGTACAGAGTAAGAACTTTTATGAGAGTCAAGCAGGTATTGTATCAACCTTGAATATGAAATAACAGAAGCTGAGAGAGAAGATGCCTGATTTGTTAGGAGTCAAGTGGCTTGGGAGGGCCCAGGTCATCTAACCTTGTGACTTCAACTCTATAATATGCAGCTGTAGTAACATTTTTTTACACACCTACTACTGTATCATCTAATTTGTGTATATTAGGAACCAGAATTATTGGGGAGAAAAAGATAATTTCTTTTTCATATTTCATTCACAGGATTTATTGCAATGCTTTGTCCTAAACAAACTTCTAATAAATATTGGTTGATTTACAAGAAAGCTTTCTTTTCCATGTAAAACTCACACACAGTCTCTCCTTTTGGGCATAAGTAATAAATTTATTCAGTAAATCCAGTGGAACTTGAGAGGACTGAATTTTGTTGGGTATGGAAAATATTAACCATGTGAGTCCTGATTGATTAAAAAAGGAATCTGGAGAACTGTTTGTGCAAGTATGTCCTGGGATGGACAAGATCTTAGAGACTGTGTATCATAATTTAATCACCCACCAACTGAGGAGATATTCAAACCACATAGAGGTTTCTCCCATATACACAGAACTCGTAGTCTTCTCAAACTCAACTCTTCTATTAGAACATTTATTCTCAGTGTCAGATTGGCTTTCTTTTTATTGTATTTTAGCTCTTTGATAATGTTTACTATTTTTGTATTCAGTCCCTCACTTGCTCACTCACATGTACTCAATTTTAGGACTCTTCATTTTCTCAGAGATTCCTATCAGCGTGGTGCCAAGTCATTGGAAAAGAAAAAGGGCCATAGGAGAAAGGCTGGAACTCAAGAACATTTGCAAGCTTTGAAATCTATCTTGTAATCATAGTACAATTCCTCTAAGTAGAGCAACTGGAAAAAGTAGACGATAGATCACACTCATTCTGCCTAGTCATCTATAGAGTCTCAAGACTGAACAATGGGACCTGGAGCGGAAGAGGGGTCAGTGCCTGCTGATACAGTGTGCAAGTGTCAAGGCGGTCACCTTCTCAACCACCCCGAGAGGGCGGGTAAGCACCTGGGGAATATGGTGCCCCACAAACTCGGTTAAAAATTTGTCATTTAGAGTGTTCATCCTTTGGACAAGCCCACTGGGCAATACAGTCCATGCAATGCACAACGTCACATCACAAGAGCAGCAGGAGCCACGGGTTAAATCTGCAGCTACTTAATCCTCTAAGAATGAACTTTGAATCTACTCCCAACTTTTATAGGTATAAACAATACATGAAGGTAAACATGTATCGTCACATTGCCCTTCTGGATAAGCTGTGTGAATCATTTGCCTAATACTACCTCAGATTTAAAAAAAAATGCATTTAGTGAAACCTCTTGGTATCTAGGCTATGAGTAAAGCTGCCTCATTTTTTTTTTAATTTGCAGCCATAAAACAAACACAAGTGTATTAACTTTCTCTTGGTCTGTAAAAGATTACCACAAACTGAGCAGCTTAAAGCTATATTCATTTGTTAGTTCACCGTTTTGTACATGGCGTGACCTCTCACAGCTGAAATCAAGGTGTTACTTGGGGCTGTTTTTCTTATCTGATGTTCCTGATCCTCTTGGAGCTCACTCCAGGATTAGGCAGAACTCAGTTTCTTGAGGCCACACTGAGGTCTGTGTTCTCTTGTTGCCCGTCACTCTAAGTCCTCTCTCAGCTCCTAGATGCTGTCCATTCTTTTCCAAGCAGCTCCAAATCCAGAGATGGAGAATCTCCCCCACTCTGATCTCTCTCACTGTGAATCTCTCTCAGTAAAGCCCAGCGCCTTGTAAAGCATCACCTTACTAGGTTAGGCACCTAGGGACGATTTCTCCCTCTTCAAGTCAACTGATTCACATCTTAATTATGTGTTTAGAATCTCCTCACAATGGCAGCTAGATTAGTTTTGATTTGGGAGAAGGTGTATGCACACAAGTTGGGGGGCATCTCAGGGTCATCTTAGAATTCTGCCTACCGTAACTAAAAACATACATTCATGAAAATGGACAGAAACCCACAGCCTTCAAAGAAAGCATGTGAATCCAGCCTGTGCACACCTGTGATCCCAGCACTTGGAAGGCTGAGGCAGAAAATCACCATGAGTTCAAGGCCAGCCTGGGCTACATAGTGAGACCCTGTCTCAAAACACAAAAACAAACAAAAAAAGCATATGAGACTTAAATCTTATTCTTTCAATTTTTCTAGGGAGTGGTATTGGTAGAATAAAAAGAAGAATAAAGGATATTCTAGTCAAGTAATAACTTTAGGAATATGAAGGAAACTCTTGAAAATTAAAATGGGAAAGGTAATTCCCTATCAGGGCCTAATCGGCTCTTGGGGTTCTTTTAGGAAAGGGGGGGGTACTGATGATTTTTATTCTGAGTGACACAACCTATAATCTCCATGAAATCCCATTTATTACATCCCTTATGCCTTTGTTAAGTTTTATTATTTTGTCTTTAGAAGGGTGTATTCACAGAATGTTTTCTCTGAGATTCTGTCAAAGAAAATTGGTAATAATTAAATGATTTTTGAGACTTCCTGCAGTCTTGCAGACTAAAAGATACACATTGGAAGAATATGTAGAGCAGTATGAGTTGTTAATAGTCTTCACTGGAATGTGCAGGTCCTCAGTCATTTTTACATATGTGAATTCAAAAATGGGTTAAACAAAGACATTATGACATCCCTGCCCCACAAGGGTTTTCTTTTTCCTATAAAGAAGCCTTGCAGGAGGGCCTCCACTCTGGTTGTTCCACCTTCAATCACACATCCTGTGTCATGGTAGCTACAACTTCAAAATTCTCCTCCTTTAGATTGGTTCTCTGTTTTCTTATAGCTGTGTTATCAGTGTACAAATGTAGATGTGTGTGATTATTAGGAAGATGCTCCTTTATGGACCAGTTACATTTGATTAAGTCTTCGCAAAAACAGTTTTTTTTTTTTTTTAGTCAAGGTGTGCTATCTGATGTGAAAAGGAATTGTTGCACAGCTTCCAAAAGAACCTACAAGTTCACTACCCCGTCATGTAACTTCAAAGGGTGCTAGAGCATTCCAGAGAGCCAATGCATGCAGAGAACTTTGTTCCTTTCTTCCTAGCCTGGGACTCAACCCAGGGTGAAGTTCCATATGAACCAGAGGCTCCTCACACCAGTAGGAGTTGTGGTTCCTCCGAGAAGTTCAGCCTTTTGCTACAAGGAAAACTTTTTTGGTGACTTCCTGTACTCTAGTATGTAAATATCTGTCTTTAAATTTGCATGTACTTTCACAAACTTCTGATCCCTTCGTTTCCCTCTGGAGAAAAGATGCCGTAATACTGACAGAGGTCATGTGGAGGGGAGGAGGGTTTTGAACAGGGACGAACAGGAAAAATTAATGACCATATTTTGGGCTCTCTGTAGACTGAAGGATTTTATTTAACTTGATAATTTTTCATTCTGTCAAATGGGCTCACTATATTTTAATTTTTGCTGTCTTATGTGCACATATATTTTCTCCCCCTGTGGTGTACAAGATTCTGAAGACAGTGAATAAATCATATAGAGCATTGAGGTGTTTCTTAAGCAGTGTTCCCAAGTAATACAGGATGGAAAATTTCCCATATTCAAATAGGCCTGGGAATAAATGGTTTAAGTAGTTAGATGGGACTCTCACTTCTGAACGTCTTAGAACCTTCAATAATCTCAAATGAGAGTAAAGATGGGCAGCTTTTCTGTCCTGGTTTTCTCTGTAAGCTGGACACTGACAGACTCTTGGTGCCCAGTCTACTTCATGCACCTCATAGATACTGGAGAACAAATTTGATGAACTGGATTGAAATAAAAGTTTTTGGAATATCCTTCTTTTGTCACCATCTTTCCTGATACTTCTTGGGATCTCCCAATCCACAGAACAGTTTCGAAGATCTCTCCAGGTGTGTTCTCACCTGTGTGATGCTCCATGGCATACTTTTGTTGTTAAAAAAAGTTGACAAAAAAAGAAACTGAGGAAACCTAGTATATTCCTCCAGTGTCTAGCCCCCAGATAAGAGTGGCAGTGAGGGCAAGGTTAAGGGCAAAGAGAGAAATGCAGT
Organism: Hystrix cristata; assembly: GCA_004026905.1. Taxonomy (NCBI): domain Eukaryota; kingdom Metazoa; phylum Chordata; class Mammalia; order Rodentia; family Hystricidae; genus Hystrix; species Hystrix cristata. The sequence goes on from PVJO010020326.1 coordinate 14,076, forward strand.
ATGATATAAAATATCGTCATGAGTCCAGATCAAAGATAATTTTCTGCAGAAAATGATGAAGATACTCAGGCTGAGCTGAGTCCAGGGCACTCAAAGAAGGAAACTCAGGAACCCAGAAAACAAAAGACTTTTTCAGTTCCTTATCTCTGTAGAGAAATGCCTTTACCCTCGTCCCAGGGATGCAAACTGGAAGAAAAACAAAGCATGACTCAGAGAAGCTTGAGGCCAGCAGAGGAGACCGTGAAGTAGATGGGATGGAGGACGCCTTTCCTTGATTCCCCGCGGAAGTACTTCATCACTAGGGAGGGCCGCTTCCTGATGGGGCCTTGGCTGCACCTGCTCATCACCTCTCCAAGTTCCTGAGGAGCTTCTTCCATCTAGCATTTACTCGGCCCTGTCAGTGAAACTGACCTCAGCTTCTCATGCCTTCTGGGCTCGCCACTCTTATTCAGTAAAGAGCCTTTTCTCGTGGTGTCCTAAGATGGACTAGCAGTTAGCATTCTTTCATCTTGAAATCGCCTTAAAAAATGGAGTCATTGAACTTATACTTTGGATTAGTGATAGAACACAATCACAAGTAGTATGAATGAGAAGTGGTTGAATTGACTTCTAGTTAGTATAGAATAGAATAGTACAGCAGTAATAAGAGCCAAACCTCTCAGGCCAAACTAATTGAGTCCAAATTCCAGCCCTGCCACTTGCTAGCTTTGCAATGTGAGACAAAGGGTCGGCCCTTCTGTGTCTGGTTCCCCCATTTGTAAAATGGAAATAAAATTAATACCTATTTTATAGAATTAAATACATTAATACATACAAAGTGATTGGCATATAGTAAAAAATAAATGCAAGCTGTTATCCATCCTTTTGTTTTTATTATTATCACACACTTAATAGAAATCACCCATACTAAGAAAGTTAACATTTCAGTATGAGGATATATACTGTACATAATTTTGGTGCTGGGAAGATTTTGGCATTCCCCCTCAGAAAAGAGTTCAGATAGATAAATATCAGGAAACATCCAGGAAATTTTTAACAAAACATTAACAACAATAGCATTGTGTGCTCTACTGTGGCCCAGAGTGACGCAGTAAAAGGAAGAGAGCATTTAATAAGAACAATATAAGGGAATAGAAGATTGAACAAAATTTATCACAGAATGGTTCTACTTTTCTTGACAAGATTACACCCAAAGTTGTTATATGGTGTGTGTGTGTGTGTGTGTGTGTGTGTGTGTGTGTGTGTGCATTGAGCTTTAACACATTTTTGGCACAAGTTGTAGTCTCACCCATTAAAATTTATAAGGTATGCATCAAATTGGAGATCAAGTCTACATGTATGCAAATTCATATCTATACATAAAAATATAAATAAGTAAATATGTATATATATATACATACATATATATCCTAACAAATTATTTCTAAGAGATTTTCAGCTATTTCAGTATCTCATATTCTACCTTTGTTCTTTCAATTATGTGTCCCACCTACCACCCATATTTGTTCTCCACAACATTTTATGTTTTGGGCATCATACTGGATCCGAGAGGTAGAGAGGAATAAGACAAGTGTCTTACCCTATGCAATTTATGGTACAACATTTAATATTTTGTCTCAATTTTCACTATTACATTGAAAATGATGAACTCTCTTAAGCTTATTTTCTGTAAATATTCAAAAATAGCACAAATAACAAATTTCCATTAGGTTAACGATTGTGAGAGTTATTTTTAAAAAGTCCTCTAATTCTCCATCTGTCTGTTACAGTTTTCTAGAGGGATTCTGGTATGCAAATAGGAGCCTACTTTTTAGGGTCAGAAAATTTTGGCTTCAGGTCCTGGTTGTGACTTCTTTTTTTTAAATTTTATTTTAATGGTACATTTTAGATGTACACAGTGATAACATTCTTCATAGGGGATTTGTGCCTGTACATGACATATCTGGTTGCTTCTTTTTCCCGTTCCCCTCCCCTTACCCCCTCCTCCCTCCCTATTTACAAAAGCTTTGTTTCCATTTTTTCCTTCCATTTCTTATTTCCCATGTCCTCTGTTCCGTTTGGTTGTGACTTCTTGTGTTTTGGGGAACCTCTCTGAACTTCAGTTTTCTCACCTGTGAATGGTGATAATAACTACTGCCCAGAATGTGGAGCCAGGAGATGGGTGAGTGAAGGACTAGCGCGGACCAAGCCCTGCTCCAAGAGGCTGGGCGTTCACGTAGGTGATCTCAGTAATTGCTGCCACAGCAGAGTGGAGTAGGATTTCCTTGTTTTCTAGCGAGGAGACAGAAGTTCAGCAGGAAAAGTTGCACAGTTGCGAGCGAAGGGAGCGGAAAGCCTGGCTGCCAGCCTCTGTGGCTGCCATCCTGTCTGTAACCAGAACCCCCCGACGACGAACGTGAGAGCCTTCAGCAGACACTACTCAAATGTTGCTCACACTCTTTTTGTATCATGAGCGGGTCAGTCTCCTGTTATGGTCTAAGGCACTTCAGAGACGTGTCTGTGCATGTGTTGGGGAGAGCTTCCGTGTGAAACTCAGTAACTGTGATCTGGGGCAACCTCCCTTCCTCCCCCTGTAAAGCAGGCCTAACTTACATCAGGATTGTAAAGAATAAGATAATACACACAAAATGATTCCTATTTAGTAAATAAATAATAAATGTTATCTGTTATTACAATAATTGCAAGTAAATCACCATGTACTATGGAATTATACACGTATCTGATCGTAAATTCCTGTAATCTTAGTTTCCGGGTACTCTGTAGCTGTCTCTGCCACTCTGTACCTTGTATCTAGTAAACATTATTCACTATCTGCCAGACAATTGGAAAAGGGAAGTACAATCAAGATGCTACAAGTTTGCCTGTAAGTCTCAGTGTTATCCAGTGCAGTGGCACACATCTGTACCTGAACACTCAGAAGACTGAGGCAGGAGGGTTATGCATGCAAGGCTGGCTTAGATTACATAACAAGACCTCGTCTCAGAAGAAAACAAAACAACTCTCAATGATATGAACACACATTTTCAATCCAGTGATTATGGAGAGAAACTTACAATAGGACTAGCTCTGTGAACATTTTACTCAAATCTTGAATTCATAAAAGCAAATTTTTTTCTCTTGAAAACTGTCAAAAAAAAAAAAAAAAGAAGAATCACATGCCTGTAATCCCAGCACTCAGGAGGCTGAGGCTGGAGGATCACCGTGAGTTTGAGGCCAGCCTGAACTGCATAGCAAGACCCTGTCTCAAGAAACCAAAATAAATAAATAAATAAATAAATAAATAAATAAATAAATAAATAAAAGGAGAAGAAGAAGAAGAGGGAGAAGAAAAAGAAGAGGAAGAAGAAAAAGTACAGCCTATTAGTTAATTTCAAGTTTTGGCTGCCCCACCAGGTTCAAATTCTAGCTCTTTTCCTCATTAGTTTGTGATGTAGGGCTAGTTACTTTCTTCACATATGAGGCAGAATTAATCATTAATGTACATGTGGCACATAACAGGCACTGTGAATTTATTGAAAACTAACAAGAAAGTAATATTTAATTGATAAACCAGTGATTAACTTAATAAATAGTAGGTAAAGTTTTAGAACTTCAGAAGAGTTGGGTCTTAGGTATGGTCGCCTAAAAGTCACTACGTTAAAAACAACACGTACCAGAGAGAAGAGGGTCATGGAAGCCACAGAGAACACGGTTCATGATAGCATAAACGAGATGAATGTGAGTTTTGACACAGCTTCCAAATTGTGTTTCTTGTTAGTAGAGAAATAGGAATGAGGAGATTACTGTGAAATATATTTTAGAATGAGTGTCGGCAAGACCTAGGAGGTCCTGGCAGTTACTAAGCATTTGCTTTTCCTCAATCCTTACGCCTGCCTGTGAGTGTGACCTGCCATCTCCTGAGGGTTGCTCACATTCTGGAGTAGTGTCCCTAAACTTGGCTTCAAGAAACTGTACCCATTCAGTGTTTCTCACTGCCTCCTTTATTCACCTGTGTTAGTGCCGTCCAGAGCGCTGATGACCAACCTTACTCCTGTAATTTACTGCCCTAAACTGCAAACATTTCCATAAGTACACAAGTGTCCATTAAAAAAGAGTGCTTTTGCTGATTATTAGTCTTAGTATTTTTTTGTGTGTGCGTGCTGGGATTGAACGCAGGGCCTTGCACTTGCAAGGCAAGCACTCTAACCACTGAGCTAAATCCCCAGCCCCTAGTCTTAGTATTTCTCAAAGAACAGTTTTGAGAATATGAAATATGCATGATTGGAGGTCTTGTTTTTTACAAAACATGATTTCCATAAACTTGGGATATAAACTGCAAATACAGTGAGTTTTTATAAGTAAGCAAAACATTAGTGCTAGATATTACATTCATTTTCTCATTCATTTGTTCAGCAAAGATTTATGCAATACTGATTCTATGTGAAGTATTGAAGATCCTTTCTAAGAGTCTCTGGGGCTGTTTGGCAGTTACTATGCACTCACAAAGGACGGATGCAAGCGTACACTGTGTGAGGGTGGAAGCCCAGGGACATTCATTAATTTAGTGGCCAATTCTGTATCCAGCTCTCAGCTCTGCAAGTCCCTGGGTGGTGTTTTTACCACCTGGAGAGGAGTAGTTAGCAAGCAAGACTGGACTTCAAGGAGCTGGTGGTGGCATCTGACAGCTCTCTAGACCCACATAAGGGTGTTAATGACAACTGTTTTCCTGAATTCATAGGGCTGTTTAATGCTTGAATGAAGGAAAAGGAGTTAAAATGTTGGGGAAATTAGCATAAAGGTAAAAAATGGTGAAATATCATTGTAGTTGCTCAAAAATAACTATTTTTATTATGCATGAAGTTATACCAAGAATCTTATTTTTTTCCTCTTCTTTACATATGAGAAATCTCATTTTTGGAAAAAAAAATCCAAGTAATTCATGTTCTCCTTTGTTGTTAATTTAACGGGGGAAATTTCAGAGAGTAGACATGTTTTCTCCAGTTTTGATGCCCTGTCTCCTCGTCCTCTCCCCAGGAAGTCTGGGGTCTTCTGCAGCTCCTGACTTCCTCACCGCCATTAATGTACAAGGACTGGCCATGAAGTAGTAGGAAAAGCAGCTAAAGGAAAAGAAACAGAGAAGGGAAATTTGACAAAAGGGATGCTTGTTCTAGGAGAAAGGACAACTTACCCGTTTCAGAATCGATCATGATACCAGATATGTAAGTTTTCATTAACTTCCAAAATCCCAACTATTAACTATTGAACTTGGCAACATGAAAAATACAAGTAAGAGTTTTTATACAAAAAAAATTGACTTTAAACACAGAGGTTAATTAATCCAGGCTGCTATAAAAGTTCCAGAAATGTCACAAACTGATGGATTCCTTTAGGATGCCACACCAGCAGTCTCTGACATGATGCATCTAGCCGTTGACAGTACAGCAAACGAGCCATTTACAAACGAGAATTAACTTACCGATACATCATTGACGAGAGGAATATGGTCTTGTAGGCTGCACCCACGAACTCGACCGTCTAATCAACCTTATGACATCTCTGGACATATTAGACATCTACCACTGTAAGAAATAAGGAAACAAATTACGAGCAGTCAAAATGAAACTAGTTTGACAAGTCTGAACAGAGACACCTCAGCCTATAGAACAGCTTGAAGGAAACGTAGTCCCAACAAGAAATAGGATTTAGATTTTTTTCATTGAATATTTTTTTAAAGAAGGAGCTAGCTGCAAGGATTTAAATGACAAACATTTTAGGAATGCACTGCGATTAAGAGTTTAAAGAAGATTATGACGAGGCATGCAAATATCTTAACAAAAACCACATAAAAGCTCTCAGTAAAAACAATCGAACGTTCTTAAAACCTATATTCACACTATAACTCAGGAAATAATCCTTAAATTCTTGTTAAACAACAGAAATCTCTGTGCCTCACAGAAGAGTGGTGAATTTATTATTACTTAATAATTTCTTTTAAAAATGCCTTCCAAGAATATGGATAAGTGAATATCAAGCCAGATATTTCCAAAATGAATTACTGTAATAAACATGTATAGACAAGCGGTTATCAGAATTAAGAAAAGAGGAGAAAGAAATACTTTTAATTAGAGAAAGCTTGCAGGTATATGTGCTCTTCATGAATATTAAAGCCTTGGAAATGAGATTGAAGCCCTGTTAGACGATACCTCGATCTTGGTCCCTTTCGCTCTTCAGAAGCAACTATGTCACTAGGGACTCTCCTCCTACAGGACATTCTAGGTGTTTACACACGTGCACATACATATCCCTGGAAAAAGGATCTTAAATTAAAAGCATTTTATAAAAAGTACCGCAGACATTCTATGCAATGTGGTTTTTCTTCAGTTAATATTTTGAAGATCTTGCTATTTTGGCAGATACAGATCTACCTATTCTGTTTAACAACTACTTGAACTAAAAAAAAAATTGATGTTTATCCTTGATTATACTCTGATAACCAAATGGTACGATTTAAAGGAAAAAAGTACTCTAGATGAAGGTTTTCAGCAGCTGGGAAAGTACATTTGAAATAATTTTAGTGTAGCCTAGAACATTAAATGCAGGGGCTCACCGGGGTCAGAGTACCAGGATTCAAATCTTGGCAGATTCTCTGTCTGAAAAAGAAGAATAATAATAGTAACTTGTAACATATTAGTAAAATGAAAATGAGTAAGATTTGTAAAACACTTAGAAAGGTACATGTGAAATGAATAGACATTTCTTAGAAGAAAGTACAAATGACCAATAAATACATGGAAAAAAATGTTCAACATCACTGACCATTAGAAAAGTGCAAATTAAAACAACACTGAAATTCCATCTTACTCCAGAAAAGAATGGTCATCATCAAGAAATCAAGTAATAACAAATACTGGAGAGGCTGCAGGGAAAAAGGAATCCTCTTATATTGTTGACGAGAGTACAACCATTATGGAATTCAGTAGCAAGAGTTTTCAAAAACTAAAACTAGAAATTCCATTTGACCTAGCTATCTCCCTTCTAAGTATCTTCCCAGAAGAGTTAAAGATGTCATATGACGGTGACACATACATACCCATGTTTTAGTGGCACAGTTTATAATTGCTGAATCTCATTACAGAGCTATATGCCCACCTACAGATGAATAGATGAAGAAAGTGAGGTATTTATAACACAAAGGATGCTACTCTACCATGAAGAAAGATAAATGGTCATTTGTAGGAAAATGGATCCACCTTCAGACCATAATGTTAAGTGAAATAAATCAGACACAAGCTTAATTATTGCATGGTAATCTCTCTTATATAAGAAAAATAAAAATATAAAAGACTAGTAAAATAAAAGATAGATAACAGGAAATAAGGAGATAGATCTTCACAAAAGGGAAGGAGATCAAGAGATGGATGAAGAGTGAATGGAAGGGAGGGAAGGTGATGAAAAAAGGAATTGAGATATCTTATGTACATGTACCAACTACCCATGAGGAATATAATTATGTATTGCAAATATATATATAAATAAAAATAAAAATTAAAAGAAACAGTAATACATCATGTAATGGAAGCAGTGCAAAAATATTGGCTAATTACTATTTGCACTTTTGTCCATTTGCATGTTTAAAAGAGGAAATTTATCTCTATGTCATTGCTCCTAGCATTCTGAGTCTTTAATTATAGGAAGGTAGAAGATTAGATGGTTGGATTTTTGGGGTAGGGGGTACAGGGGATCGAACTCAGGGCCTTGTGCTTGCTAGGCAAGTGGTCTACCACCGAGCTAAATTCCCAGCCTCTAAGTGGTTGAATATTAATGCAAATTCTGGAACTGAGTAGCAACTCTTGGAGTTGGAGGTGATGATCAACAGTCTTTGGCCACCATTGTAATCTACCTTTTATGTTGTACCACCTCAAACAACTACACTGTCCCACCTAGTTTCTCTGATGTGGTGGGACAAAGATGAAAACTATTATGATTGTCAACAGTCACATTTTAGATGCATGAAATCAATTATTCTTTCATCTTAACCATCTAATTCAATAGATGTCAGTAACTCACATATCTGTAAGTTATATGCAATTATTTTTGACTAAACTTGTATTTATAATTGCCATTTATTGTAAAATATTACCTTTTTAAAAATTGTCAGTATAACTCAAATAGGCAATATAATGAAAATATTATAGCACATAAAGATTATTTAATGAGGCAATAGCAATGTGCCTTCTTTAACAGAGATGATATTTCTGTGATTGAGATTTTTCTTCAACTGATAGTATTTTCCTCTTTTGCAGGAGAAAATTCCAAAATCGATACAAGTGAGAAGCATTGTCATGTTGAAAATGAAAAGGTGAAAAATATCAGCTAGCTTAGTGATCACTGCACAGAGTAGCTCAGACTCTGTCACGTTTGGTGTTCCAAAAGCCTAATGTTTTAGCCATCACACTATTCCGTAATTCAATAAACACATATTTTCTCTGTTCCTATGGAAGCTCCTGTGATGTACTTAGGGGGCAATTTTTAAAAAGCAGAATCATCAAATCAGCAAAATCATTTCCTAAGATGTAACATACCTTTACTTACCTTTCTTTTTTTTTTTTTTTTTTTTTTGGTCACTTGTACTTTCTTGATAGAAAGATAACTTCAGATAAATCTAATTTCTGTGATGGTCACTGGTCCTCTTATACAAATAAACAGCGTCGGAACACACAAACTGATGTGATTTCAATTCCACTCTGAGACTTAAGCCGGCTAATGTGACATGCAGTCACTTTACCCCTTCCTAGGCCGCTCACTTTCCCACCCTCTGGGCAACAGTTTCTCACCTCTCACTTTTTCCTCAGCCCCTTCGCCTGCTCTCCATTCCTGCTCCAGGCTGATGGCCTGGCTGCCTGCGTCACTGTATTGACCTGTGAGTGCCTTAATGAAATGCCACTAACTTGTGGATTAAAATGAGAAATTTACTTTTTCACATTTTTGAGACCATAGTCAGAATTAGCAGGGCCGCTCTCCCTCTGCAGAAGCTCTGCTGCTTCGAGCTCTGGTGGCTTCAGAAATTCCTTGGATTGTGTGAGGGAACCCCGGTCTCTGCCCCCATCTTCCCATTGCCATGTCCTCTGCTCCTTTCATATCATCTCCTTTGGTCTCTTTTAAAAAATTTTTTTGTTTTGATGAAATATACATACCATAAAATGTAGTATTTTAGTCACTTTTAAAGGTATAGTTCTCTGATGTTAAGTACATTCACATTGCTCTGCCATTAACATAGTCTCACTAGAGCTTTTGCGTCTTCTCAAATAGAAACTCTGTTCATTGAACACTAGTCTCTCACTCCTCTCTTCCCCTAGCCTGTTAACCACTGTTCTGCTTCCGAATTAAAATATTATATGCAATTATTCCATTAAATTATTTAATTTTAATTAAATAATATTATTTGACCACTCTAGTGACCTCATATGTGTGGTCATACTTTACACAAAGTATTTGTGTCACTGTGACTGGCTATCTTCACTTAACATAAAGTTTTTGACGCATTTCATGACCTCAGCATGGTGCAAAGAATGCGAGATTACTTGGCATCAACGTGCAGTTTAAACTCCAAGAGGATCCAGAGTGTTTGCCCTTAACTGAGACTCCCCCATCATGAGAGAGTCTCAGAAAAAACAGCCCCAAAGTGAAGCTTCTGTGGCTTTTTATTGATAGAACCAGGAAGCAAGGATAAAGGACAACAGAAAGACATCTATGCAGGAATTCATGTAGGGGACAGGGGAAGGACAGAGTGAGGTCTGTGTGGTCTGTCACATGACTGACTTTAGTGTCTATCTAAGTAATAAATCAGAATGTGGGGAGTGTGAGGGATGAGGGCCAGATTCTTTCAGGCAATGTGTTTTGCTTCTACTTGGACGTGTGGGCCTATAGCATATTGTTTAATCTCTAACCATGCATTAGAGGAGGTTTTGGGCTTGCGTCCCCAAAAGTCCCTTACCTCTGCATGTCCATCTCATACATACCTCTGGCCAGTGCCCCCACAGGTCCTAAAGGTCATCCATATTGCACCATGTGTCAGAATTTCTTCGCTTCCTAAGATTGAATAATATTCTAGTGTCTCTGATACATATATATTCACATTTGTTTATTTGTTACTCTGCCAATGGACTCGTACAACTTCTACCTTTTTTTGGCATGTTTGTAGTATAAATTAATGGTGTTCATTTTGAGGAACTAATACATGCATCTAATAGGTCTTGATCATCTTCACTTGCTTTACTCCACTCTTTCTCCCCCTGCCTTTCTTCCAGTTTTCTATCTGCTCTTATTTAATTTATTTAGTATTTTAAGTTTTTCATGTAAAATAAATAAATCATATTTAACTTTCTGAGTCTAGTTTATGCTGCTTAGTCTGATAATCTCGAGATCCATTCATTTCCCTTCAGATGGCATGATTTCACTCCTATTCATATCTCTTTTATTTTTCCCTCTTGCCTGATTGCTCTGGCTAACATTTCAAGGATATATTGAACATGGATTGTGAGAGTAGACACTCTTGTCTTGTTGCATATAGGGTATGTTTTTAGTTTCCTCCCATTCGGTATGATGCTGGCTGTGGGTTTGTCCTGTATGGCTTTTATCAATTTGAGGTTAGGTCCTTCTACACCTATTTGCACCAGGTTTTTACCATGAGGTGATATTGGATTTTGTCAAAGCTTTTTTCTACATCTGTGAATATGATCATGTACTTTGTATCTTTTATTCTATTTATATGGCATAGTACATTTATTAATTAGTGTATGTTAAACTATTCTTGCATCTCTAGGATGTGATATTTTCTTTCTTTTTGCATTATTGGGAATTGAACCCAGGGCCTTAACACTGATTTACGTGCCTAGCCTTTTTTTTTTTTTTTGGTTTTTAGTTTGAGACATGGTCTCACTAAGTCATTAAGTTGCCCAAGGTGGGCTTGAACTTGAGATCCTTCTTCCTTAGCCTTACAGAATGCTGATATTACTGATGTGTGTCACCAGGCCTAACTCATGGTGTAAAATCTTTTTAATGAGTTGATGAGTTATTTGAAAAAAATCTTACTGAGGATTTTTTTAATCTATATTTTGATATTAGGATAATGCCAATTTCATGAAAAATTTGAGGAACACTGGTGTTAGTTCTTCTCCAAAGCTATAGTAAAATTTAGTAGTAAATTCACTGTGTCCAAGGCTTTTCTTAGTTTGTAGAGTTTTTATTGCTGTATCAATCTCATTGGTATTGATCTGTTTAGGTCGTGTGTATCTTGGTTCAATTTAGGTAGGTCATACATGCCTTAGGAATTAATTGAGTGTATTAAGATTTACCAATTTAATGGAGTATAAATTTTCAAAATATTCTCAAATAATCTTCTAGGTTTCAATGGTCTTTTGTAATTTTGTCTTTGTTTTTGCCTCTAATTTTATTGATGTGGGCTTTCTCTCTTTGCTTTGGTATGTTTATCACTCACTCAACAGCTGCTCACCTCCTGCTCTGTGCTTTGGTAGATAAGTGTTTATCAATTTTGTTTACCTTTTCAAGAATTAACTCTTCAGGTCATTGATCCTTCATATTTTATTTTTTAGTTTTAATTTCTTTGATGTCTGCTCTAATCTTTATTATTTCTTTCTTTCTGATAATTTTAGGATGCATTTGTTTTTATTTTTTGTTTTTCTAGGATCTTGGGATGCATTATTATTTATTTGGGAACACTCTAATGTAGACACTCTTAGCTATTATCTTCCTTTTAAGAACTGCTTTTATTTTTTGTGCCCCACAGATTCTCACATGTTGTGGATCTATCATCATTTGATTCTAGGAATTTTTAAATTTCTCTGGTGATTTATTCAGTGACCCACTGATTGTTCGAGAGTGAATTATTCAATTTTCATGGGCTTGTGCGGTTTCTGTGCTTTCTCTTATCCCTGATTCCTAGCTTCATTCCATTGTGATCGACAGAATACATAATCTTATTTCAGTTATTTTGTATTTATTGAGACTTGCTCTGTGGCCTAAAACAGGCCACCAAACCCCAGACTGCAGTCTGTGCATGTTAGGGACCAGGCCACAGAGCAGGAGGTGAGCAGCTGTTGAGTGAGTGAAACTTCATCTGTTTAGATAGCACTCCTCCCTGCTCACATTACCACCTGAGTTCTACCTCCTGTCAATCAGCATTAGGTTCTCAGAGCAGTGTGAATCACACTGTGAACTGTGTATGTGAGGATGTAGGCTGTGAGCTCCTTCCTTGTGAATATCAGATTTGTGATGATTTGCGGTGGAGCTGAGGTAGTGATGCTAGCACTGGGGAGTTGCTGCAGTTATAGACTAACATTAACAGAGAGGTCTGACTGCACAGAAACCAGAATAAATCAATTACTTGTGATCTCCTATCAAAACCCTATCATTGAGTGGCAAGTGACAATTAAACTTCATCTGTTGGCAGGAGTCATAGTGGCAAGTGAATCGATGCCCTTCAATTGTATAGCTGCATCTGATGGCAGGCTTTAAGTCAGAGTCCGACACTTATTTTAGTATGTACATGTCCTGTCCTGCACATTATTTTATTTACGACTTCCATCTGTGCCTCATTCCTGCACTGCACACTTGTCTCAATTACAGTTTTGGTAATCCCACAAGCTAACTCTAACAAAATAAGTGAAAAACAAATAATTTCACTGCAGAGTTTCTTTGAAAAAGGAGAGAGGGACCCACTGAGACAGAGGAAGACTCTAAAACTACCAACAAAAAGAAAGTTGCATTTAAAAGAAAATACCAACTCCTACTTATGCGTCCATTGCAACAGTTGATTCTCTAAGCCCCCTTTGTATACTATGTGGCAATGAGTTACTCAATGAAGTCATGGAATCTTTAAAATTGCTTTGCCACATGAAGATCAAGCACCCTGCATTAAAAGACAAGACTTTTTAAAAAGAAAAATGTGAACATGATGAACAGAAGTAATCATTGATTGCTACCAATTCATTAAATGTGTCTGCACTAAGACCATCATTCTTAGTGGGTAATGTTAACTACTTTTTTAAGCTAAGAAGTCCTTTCCTATTGGTAAAGAGTTGACTCTGCCTGCTGCTAAGGACATTTGACATAAAATTTTAGGGGAAGCTGCTATTCAAAAGGTACCACATGTTTCTGTTTCTACTAGCACCATAACTGGATGAATTAATGAAATAGCAGAGGATGTTGAGGGATAATTTTAAGAAAGACTCTAAGGAGTCAATATAGTGCACCATCCAGGTTGACATGTCTACTGATGTTGACAATAAGGTGACAAGGTTATTTGTTTGTTTGTTTTTGCAAATTATTTTTCAGAAGAAAAATATGTGCATGAGTATTTGTTATGTTCCCTTTTTTGCCAACTAATGCCACAGCTGCAGAACTATTCAAGTCTAAATAACTACACATTAGGGAAACTGAATTGGTCATTTTGTGTTGGTATATGCATGGACAAAGCAGCAGCCATGACCGGACAGCTTTCTGGTTTCACTACTTAAGATAAAGAAGTCACTTCGGAATGTGAGTGTATCCATAGAGAAATGCTGGCTAGCCAAAAAATGTCACCTGAACTTAACAATGTTTTGCAGAATACGATTAAAATTATCAACCACATTAACATACATCCCATTAACTCAAGTCTTTTTGTGCAGCTCTATGAGGAGATGGACACAGAGCATACGTTTTCTCTTACACACAGAAGACAGATAGCTTTCTGAAGGTAGGCCACTGGCGAGCACTTTTGCATTATGAGAGCTGCTCCAGAGAGTTCTTTCATAAAACAGTCACCGCTGGCAGCACATTTCGGTGACATAGAATGAGCACAAAACTTGCTGACTCATGTGACTTATTCAACCTGCTCAATGAACTCAGCATGGTGCTTCGGAAAAGAATGACAACTGTGCTCAAGTTGGCAGATGAAGTGGCTGCACTCAAAGCCAAACTAGAATTAAAGGGGTGACAAGTGAACGTGGGGCTTTTTGACATGTTTCAAATAGTGGAGAGTTTGAAAGAGACTGAGCCTATTTCACTGAGCTGGTCACCTATCTCAGTTTTCAAAAAAAGTTGGAGCATTACTTCCAAACCAAAAAGACCCCTAAACTGGGAAGGAATGGATCTATGACCCATGTGTGAATAAGCCGTGCAAATCCACTTTGTACTAGAAGATCAATTACTTAAATTCCAAATAATAGTGGCCTTCAAATTATGTAATTCACTTGTCCTGTGCCTCTGGTCCATGAAACCAAGACTAGTTGGTCAGTAGTTTTTTATTTTTCTTTTTTTTTTTCCCCATTAAACCAGTTTCTGATACAAAAGGTTGGAGACTATTGATTGTCTTACTCCCTAGATGTGGGAAACTTTCTGTAATGATAGTAGTAAATAGTTTTTTTTTTTTTTTTTAATGCTCTTAGCCTGTATTTTGACACTGTCCTCAGGTCCATGACACTTGTTTGTTCATTTAGAATTATCCAGGATCTCTTAGATAACCTTTACATTGTTTCTTTTTTTTTTGTTATTACTGACTGAATGTTTTACTAATCCATCTCGTGCTTAAGTCCAGATATCCTTCTTGATTCATCTTGCCTATTGCTGAGATTTTTCAATTGAATTTTTATTTCATTTATTTGGGTTTTTAATCTCCAGGATTTCTACTTGATTCTTTCTTAGAACCTCTATCTCTTTGCTGGAGTGGTCTTTTATATTCTGGATCATTGTCTTTAATTCATTCAGTCATTTATTTATATCTTCTTTGAGCTCATATTGTTCATTTTAGTAATTGATTCATTCAGGTGTTTGTCTCTTACTTGATCTCATTGATCATTTTAGCTATCAGTTTTTGAAATTATTCGTATGGTATTTGTATTAGTTACCTTTCTAGAATCAATGGTTTGCAAGAGAGCAGATTTAATATGGACATTTGCACATTACAACATTCACAAACACAAGCCAAATGCAGGAAGAGTGCAGAAAGTCTATCCATGCACTGTGGACCTGAAAGATCCAGTAGAGGGCTGGGAGCCCACAGCACTGTCCCATGTATGTCCGTGTCTGCAGGTGATGGCTGAAGAAATCTTTACTGGAACCAGGAGATGATGCTCTCAGCAGGGACGATGACCAGAGCTCCCCTGAAGCAAACAGCAGCCATCCTTGAGGACGGCAAGGCCCTGAGCATCTTCTGCGATAACAGCCCAGTTCACTTTAGGAGAACCAGCCGCAGCAGAGCTTCTCCTGGGAAACAGCCCGCCACTATCTTCTCCTCCCATTCTCCTTTATGTTGTGCTGACAACAATCCTCAGGTGGCGCTTCTGTGCCCAGAACCCACCAGCTCAGTCCAGCTGATGTTCCTGCTCAAGCTGACCACAATACACCCACCACAGTATTCCATCCACTTCTATATTTGTGGGACCATTCCTTGGGAAGTTATAGCTTTTTCTCATCTTGTTGCCTTTTTTCTCATGATTCTTGTGTTGGAAGTCTGTGGATCAGTTTCGCTCCGGCACTGTTGTGGAGCTCTCTTTAGTGGGTGCCTTCTTCTCTGGGGCACGCCCTTGGCTTTGGGTGCGAGTCAGGACGAAAGTGCTCATTGAACCCATTCACATATGAGTTTCAATCCCACCACCATATTGCAAGGAGAGAACAACCAGTAACACCAATATCCAAAGAACAAGCCACATATCAACATGTAATATGTCTAGCTTGTTTACCAAGTTCTCTACTCTTTCACTCACCCAGAACTAAGCCATTGTAATAATATAGGATAGCCTGGGGGGAAAAAAAGAAAATTAAATTTACAAAAAGTTAAAAAGAAAAGAGAAGAGAGACAAGAAAGAAAAAGAAAAACAGAGGTTTCTGTGATTATATTAAGAAGGAAAGAAGGAAGAAAGGAAGGAAGCTTGTGAGGAAAAGAAAAGAAAGAAAAACAGGGAAAGAAATAGAAATGGAAAGTGAGAGGCGATGTAGGGAGATTGAATGCAGTTAATAAGCTGGCAGGAACGCAAAGGTAGGAGTCCAAAGTAAAAACCCCCTTGGTGGCGCAGACTCTGAAAATCAGGGTAAGACACTGCAGAAGCAAAGTGGTAACTTTCACTGAACAGACACGGAAAAATAGATTTGAGTGATAATGTTTATATACAAGTAAAGGGGAAGGGAATAGAAATTTGAGAGAGCATGAGGGAAGCAAAGAAAGAAGAGATGAAGAGGGAATAGAAAAGAAATTGAGAGAAACTATCAGGAGATTGATCCTATCAATGAACTAACAGAAACACAAATTTAGCAAACCTTGTGAAACAACCTGCGATGTGGGAGAATATAATGCCTCACGTTAAGACATGCCTGACAGAAAGGGGGTGTGTGCAAAAGCCTTTCTACGTTTTAGCCCAGAATCCACTTCTACCTCTGTCCAAGGAGGAAAAACCATTTGGAGCAGATGAGACGCTGAGCTCTGCCCCTCTGTGGTGGCCAGTGCTGGACTAGCTCCTGCCTCCAACTTAATCTCTTCTGTACCCGAGAATGAGGGCACGGAAAGGCCTGAGCTGCTGGTGAACCTGACCCTTGGGTTGTCTGTGGGCAGATCTGCAGTACACACCAAAAGCTCCAGACATTTCAGATTCATGGTCAGCTAGTAGATTTCCTTACATGCGTGGAGGCTAAGAAACAAAACAAAAGAAAGAGGAAGAGGAAGAGAAGAAGAAATAAAGCAATTCTCTAAGCTTTTTTATTTTTAATTGGCTCTGAATAGGGCCACTCCTTTATATAGAGAGGCCATTTACAACTCTTTCTTGATCTTTATATTCTGCTTGCACTGAACTTATAAAAAGGCTAGATATGAAAGCTTATGGCCTCCTCAGAGGTTTTCTGGACACGCATCGTGCCCTGGGCATACACGTGACTTTGTAGATTCTGGGCTATGTGTCAGCTTTCCGAAGCCCTAATCCCTGAAATATCTTCCTCCCTAAATCCTGTGTCTAGGCTTTCAGTGCGTCTATTTTTCACTACAGCTTGGTAATTAGCTTTGCAAAGTTTTTGAGCAACATCTTCCTTGTAAGTGCTTCTCTTCCTTGAAGATGTTCTAGTTAAGAAAAATAAATCCAAGCCTCTTGAGTTTGTCTCTCAGATAGCCTGATTCAGGTGAAATCAGACAAACACAATTTTTTGGGAGCAAAGTCTGTTCTGATTTTTCTCTGGAACCTGAAAATCACAATGAAATGTGAGCTACTCTCCTCAAAACTACCATCCAGCCCCAGCATGGGTGGCTCAAAAGCAAATTAAACACCACAAAACTTTCCTGTCACTTTTTTGGGGGGGATGCTGGGGATCGAACTCAGGGCCTTGGGCTTGCTAGGCTCCTACCACATTTTAAAATAGTGCAAATATACCTACATATGTTCAGTATATACTCATACAGAAAACATAAACTGTACACACAAACGTATAAAGAATACATTACAACAATAATCTGTGACGCTAATACCTAACAATTCAGCATTATTAATAGCTTGAGGGAAACAATCTTCAAGTACCGGGAAGGTTGAAAAGTGGAAGAGAATTAAGAATTATTGGGAATACACCATTCGCCACTAGTGAGTTTCTAACTATGGGGCTGTTACAAGGTGGCTTCCTCAGAAATGGCTCACCAGATTCCTCTTGCCTCAAACAAAGAATTGGATTAGAAAAGCCAATAAGGGGGCCAAAAAGTTTACTTGAAAAGTGTGGGGTAAATGGCAGAGCTGGGGAGAAACCAGGTCTGCAGAGCATACTTGGGCTAAACAAAGAGAAGAAGAAGGTAAAAGCAAAAACGAAAGTACACACCGCTTCTGCACTCTAGAGGCTTTCTGTGATGGCTGGTCTTCTTGCACTGTACACATCTTGTGGGAGGCGGCAAAAATCTGGACATACGGAGTCCTCGTGGTGCCCTGGGATCTTGTAATCCACAGGCCCCACTCAGTTCCCCAGACGGCTTTGCGGCGCCCCATCTCCTACAGCCGGAATGCTTTGGCGGAGTTACAGTAAGCCCTTTTCACAGACAGCCAGGGTTGGGTGGTTTCTTGAAAGGAATGATGATTGTGCCTTAAACTGAATGCGTCCTCCTCTCCCATTCATACAGGGTGCTCTCAGCCTTGATATGATCACACTGGTGAGGGTTAAATGAGATTGTGCTGCAACTGAGCTGTTGCTCAGTTTATCAGAG
>PVJO010020327.1:0-23765 GCA_004026905.1 Hystrix cristata
TGGATCAAAAAACAAGATCCATAATATTTCATGCAACAGGAATCCAGAAAAAAGCAGGGGTAGCTCTATCCTCATCTCAGACAAAGTGAACTTCAAACCAAGACTGATCAAGAGGAACAAAGAAGGTCATTACATATTTCTCAAGGGAAAACTCCAAGAAGCAGAAATAACAATCATTAATATTTACATGCCAAATATGGGTGCGCCTAACTACATAAAACAAATATTAAGGACCATGAAAGATCAAATAAACACTAACATAATTGTAACAGGAGACTTCAATACCCCACTGTCACAAATAGACAGATCAACTAGACAAAAAATAAACAAAGTAATATTGGAATTGAATCAAATCTGTGAACAAATGTGTACACCTGTGTAGCAGATGTCTACAAAGTGTTCCACCTTACAACAGCAGAATACACATTCTTCTCAGCTGCACACGGGTCATTCTCCAAAACAGATCACATACTATAGTAGGGGGATATTTAAGGAGAAAAATGTGTGATCATCTGAAAAAATTTTTAAATTACAGTTAACTTTCATTAATGAATGATAAAAATCCTTAACAACCATGGAGTAAGAGTATCTTTAAAACTTAATGAAGAAATCTATGAAAACTCAAAAAGAAAGTACAAATAACATTTCTCTTAAAACCAAGAATATACAAGTTCCTCTTCTCATTAGTTATACTTAATAATACAATGCCATTATTAGAAAGTATACTTTCTGTAAAAGAAAAATATAGACAAGGAAAAGGAGTAAATGAAATCATCACTATTTACATAAAATATACTATCTTCATAAAAACACAGAAGACTCTTCAAATTATTAGAATTAAAGAGATAAGTTATCAAGAAAAATATTGTCAACATATAAATTTCAATTGAGCACTGATATTCTACTGAAGATAGAAAAGGCATTACTAGAAAGATCATTTCAACAGGAAAAAATAGTATATTTAGTAATATATATATTACTATGTATGACAAAAAAACCAAAAATTTCATTTAAAATTTTAATCTACAAACAAATCTTAAAAATATGGAGATTGCAATCATGTTTATAGACAGACTACTTTGAGAGGTTGCTTCTTTCACTGTTCAACAATAAACAGATCTTTTCCTCTTAATTTGGTGAATTAGTTGCAAACTTTATAAAGAAAAAAAGAATCGAGACTATTTAATATACTCTGAAAAAAAAGTAACGGGTGAAGAATTTAGTTTAGCAAGATTTTTTTTAACCAGTAAATACATGTTCTTAGCAAACTTGAACAGTATATGAAAAGACAGACCAGAAATATGGTATATAGACACTAAAAGTATGGAGAGTCTCCTGAGTAGTAAAGAAAGAATAAATTATTTGAGTTAATTGATTAGCCAAAAATCAAAAGAAAAATATCTAGAATTGATTTATTTTAAAATGCTAAAACTTTTAAAAGTAAAATGAGAATAAAAATATGCTTTTGATTTTGGTTTCTGTATATCTCTTCTGCTAAAAACCACACAAATTATAAAATATTGCTAAATATGACATTAAAATTTAAAAAAATAAAAACTAAGTGTGTACATCACAAATGAATGAAAAGGCTTTGCATGCATATGACTAACAAAGGAGTAATTATCTGAAATATATTAGTAACTTAAAATCAACAAGAAAACAAATAATTTTGGTTATTTTAAAAAATAAATATATGAGCATACGTGTCAGTAAAGAGACAACACACTAATCAATATGTCAACCTTGGCAATCAGTGAGATTGAATAAAAATGAAACATAATCTCACCAACAACACTGGGAAATAGAAAGAAAGCATTTAACTTTCTGAAGTTCTCATGTAGGTTTGGATCAATGAATCCTCCATGTTGCTGCTGATAGAGGTATAAGTCAGTGCTACCATCTCTCAGGAAAACTGGCTTTTCCTTATACTCTGATGCCTAACAGTTATACTCCCAGGAATGTTACACAGGTTGAGAAAACTAGAATTTTAATCTTACATTCTTTATGAAATGTTTTGACATTTTCATTTAGGGTATGTGATTTTATCGACCTTGACGTATGTTTCTCAATTTTTCAATGAGACGTTGGCCAAGGAAAGTCTCTGAGATACAGTCAATAGTTTTTCTGCTGTTGCCTGGAATGCTGGACTATCCTGGAAGTCAGAAAGTTCTTTGAAAAATGGAATTACTGCTTCTGTGTTAAAATCTCCGTCTTAGGGAAGACCATTTTCTTATTGCATCAGAGATTTAAACATGCTTTAGAAAAAGTAAAGTATTACAACATTAGTCTGGACATGGAACCATTACAGAGATCTTTTACTCTATTATGTTTATTTACAATTAGAAATAACTTATTTTGAAAATGGAAACATACACCCACTGGGCTCTCCTATATTTGCATAAATAGAATATATTTAAAGACTCATCACATAGCAATGTAGATTAAATAACTTTATTAAAGTGTCATTATTTGTTAAGATTTTGAACTCCTTTCCTGTTAGGAGTATTTTTCATAAAATATTTAGTGGGGCAATTAGTGTATACATATTTGAGCAAATCAAGGGGCATAGTAGAGACCACAGGTCAATGCAGAAATACACTCTATGAAGGAAACTGTTGTGATGGTAAGTATTTAGAGGCAAATCTACTAAAAGGAAAAAAGTTGCAGGGGACAAGGACGGGGAAAAAAATCAGATAATTTGAGGTCTCTTCAGATACCTGTTCTTGTGCATTAGCTAGAATTAGGAACTTGGAGTAAAGGAAACTGCAGTCTTGGCCCTCACATTACACCCCCTGATGTGAGAACAACAGAGAAGGAAGTAAAGTTTTATTTTTCAGTACTGGGAGGCCAAGCCAGGACACACTACCTCTGAGCTATATTCCCAGCCTCTAAAATGTCCCTTCAAACTCTCATATATTTAGAGGTTTTTGGAAGGTAATTAGATTGTAATACTCATCAGGGGATTAATGTGCTATTGGGAGCTGGGACCTAGTTGCAGTTGCAGGTGGATCAGTGCTGGAGTGACCTAGAAGGCTGAATTCTTGTTTATGACTCTTCTCTTCTCTCTCTGCCTCTTGGCTACCATGGATTGAGTAGCTTTTCCTAGCTAGGCCCTTCTTTCATACTGTTTCTGCCTTGGTTCTGGCTGATCATGGACTGAACTCCCGGAAAACATGTGCCAAAATAAACCACTCTTCTTTTAACATGAAAGTGTGTGGTATTTTGTCCTAACAGTGGGCAAGCTGATTGTTTTATAGCTCTTTTAACTAACTAACTTAATTTTTGAGACAGGCTCTTGCTAAGTTGCCCTGGCTTACCAAGAACTTGTTACCCTTTTGCCTCAGCCTCCCTACTAGCTGGGATTACAAGCATGTGCCATTGCCCTCAGCTGACACAGAAATTTTGTAGGCAATACTTGGTCAAGTCAGTAGGTAGCATCCAAAATTTTCTTTTATTTCCATGCTAACCCCCTCCTCTTTTTTTATGTTTTATAGATCAATCTTGCTTATGGAAGACTGGAGGGAAGAATAAATTTTCATTATAATTCAAGGAAAATCATGAGTTAGGACAGGTACCAAATAGGAACACCAGTCTGAGAATAAGGTAAGTACGAGAAAGGAACCAGAAGTGCTGAACTAAGCTCTGGGCAGAAAGGCAACAGTGCGTCTCAAAACTCGGATTGACCCAGCGACAATGGGGAGTGTACAAATTCAAGTGGGCAATGTCCTCTGAGGATATAGTGAGACGTACCAGCTCTAGTGTTCAAGGGATACTTGGAATTAGATGACTTGAATACAGTAGAAAAGTCAGGTACATGGGGTGAAGGGAAACATGAGTTTGGGTTTGGTAATAAGATTTTTAGCTTGGAAATTATCTCAGAGATTGTGGATGCTTTTAGGTCGTGGTTCTTTACTACTCGCAATGTCCTGTTGGGACTTTAGGCATCCATTCTCATGTGTACTGGTCTTATGCCAGCACAGAGAGTGAGCTGGCAGAAAGCATAGTGATTGGGGTGATGGGCTCTCAAATTCGATCATCTCATGTGGGAGTTAAGTAATATATGGACATCATTAGTCACACTATCAGTACATGGGATCACATAGTAAATGGCAGCTAATAATATTACCTCTAGTATCTTGTAGTTCCATTATAGATGTTTAGTAATTTTCAATAGAAAGACAGAAATAAAATCTTAGGAAACACTGGAGGGAGGAACAAGCTTGGGGTTATAGAGAAATAACTCCTCTGAATCATTTCTGCGACCTATCTATTAGTTGCAATCATTTTGACTTGTTCTTTAAATTTTAACAATGTTATTTTTTTCTTGGGACCTTGAGAAATCAGTGCTTGTAAAGCATCCTTTATTATGAGTATATGTTTAAATGTAATAAAATTATATTTATTTTTAAAATAGTATGTAATTTAGGAATTCACCTTACTCATAAATTTGGTGTTATAAAAGAGTCATGAGACCAGTTTGTATAGGAGCCCATCCAATGTAACTACCATTTATTCAGTTCTAAATTTTGCATCAGACATTATGCTAATAATTTATGTGTAAGTTATTATATATAATATTCAGAGGATCCCTGTGAGATGTGTACATATAGTCTCATTTTTTTACGCAGTGTAATGAAAATTTGAAGAAGCTGAATGATTTGGTTATGGTTTCACAAAACACCAAATACCAAATCAAATCAATGTTCTTTATCATCACCACCAGCTTCTTCTGGAACGAAGGATTGGGAAAAAAAAAAAAAAAAAACACGGTATTGGATTTTGCTGCAAGACTATTTACTTCTACATCATGAGAGAGGAAATGCTTTTTCAGAGGTGGTCAATTTCCCACTGGGAAGAAGCTGACATTTAGAAGACCTAAGCCCAGAAAATCAGATTTCTGTTATATACGGAAGAGGTTGAAAGCACCAGGGAAATCCTGTAACCAATAGCCATGTGTGGTTATTTGCAAAACTACATTAACCTAATGGATGCTAAGAAAAAGAATGGATTTAGTGGAGTCATCAGATTTTCTTTATATGTTTAGAAGACAATACTACCAATTCCTTGTTTCAGGAAAAGGACTAATATTATTCCTCTTCTCTCTATAAGTTAACCAAATGCTGCCAGCTCCAACATCTCTTTACTTTAGAAAATTGTCTAAAGTTCAATACTGTCCATTAGTTCCTTTTATCTTCAAAATTATCCTGTGTCTTAGGTAGGACAGGTGTCAATTAGTTTCATAGTACAATGAACAGATTTAGAAAGACCCCTGATTTATATCAGGTCACACTGCAAGTGGCCTTGTCAAAATGAGAAAAAATTCCCCCCTTCAATCTGTCCTTCTTAATACCAGTCTACACACCATTTCATTTTAACTAACATTTTAGAGGCATTATGCAGCAATGAGTTAAAATCTGAAAATACCCACTTAATTGCTCTGTGACTTGAAAGGTTTTTGAAATATTTCACCCTAGTTGATGGATTCATTAATTTTGGAACATCTTATTTGCTTTCTGCTGATGGAATTTTCAGCAGTGATTGGTTAGTTACTTTCTCTAAGCCTCATGTAGAGTTAAATGTCATTTTATACAAAGATGTTTACTCCATAGAAGATTGGTCTAATTAATTTTTGAGAGCAAATGCAAATTACTGTAAATCATTCTGATAGCCAGATCATGAGACCTTATAAGTCATTGGGATTCCTTGAGTTATATTTCGGTGCCCCTGTGTGTAAATTTAAATGCACGTACATGTGAATACAGGTTCAGAATGGTGGTTCTGTTTTTGAGAAAATCAACAAGAATTTCAAGAGGTTGTTTTAGATGTCATCTTTTTCCACATTTATTGCAGGTCTATGTATTATAACCTGCTTGAAGTATATTCTAAGAGATTGCTCAGGATTGAGGAGACAAGAAAATCAGAATGCCTAAAAGGCACAAAGAAAACTCATTAAGTGGGAGGCAGACTTTCAAACCCCTGACTGTAAATCAAACAGGAGAGTACAAATCAAAATCCATGAGATATAGCTGTCTTCACCCAAGAGCATCGATTGAGGATAGCTTGAAATCTGCAGGGGCTCTAGACCCCGACTGGCTTTGACTTAGGAGTATCTGCGACTATACAAGGAAGTGGCAGCAGTCTTAGGAAAGGAACTGTCAGACTCATAAAGATAGATTTTCAAAGCTGAACTGTGTGGCCTACAAAACTCATCAGCAAATTCTGAATCAAAAGCTGAAATAAAATGAATGCTGAATAGCACTGGAAGTATAGTAGTATTGGAAGAATAATTTGAGTCAGAGAGGTGATGGTCCCAATGACGTATTCTAACTAGGATTTGTATTTTCTAGTTCCAAGTTGTGATGAGAGCGTTTACTAAGAACAGTGGTGTAATAAACGCTTTAGAGAGACTGTGAAGTAACCATGAAAAGGCATACAGATGATATTGACATTAGTACAATGATTTACATCTCAAATTCCAGTGTAGTTTTATACATTCACTTGAGATTGAAGTTTTATATTTTTAAAAAATATATGTTTTATATTTTTTCTAAACAAACAACTAATTTAAGATTGGCAAAAGTACTCAAATTGGCTTCAAACGTCTTCAAAATAATTTTCCTTTATGCAGTTTTAAAAGGTGCTCATTGTGATGAACATTTACATTTTCCTATTAAGAAAAAACAAGTGGACAGCTCCACTTGTTCTCTTTTGTTATGGGAAATAGTTGCAGGAGCTTGAGACCTTTTCCTTAGCCTTCTACACTTAGCACATCTGGTTTGAGGAAAGTCAGGGATTCGATCTTTTACTCTACCAGGTGGTTCGTTTATGCAGGCACTGAACTTGCAGAGAAGATGCTTGACTGAAGAAAGATTTTTTTTCTCTCTACAGAGAATATGACTCAGTTCAGCACTACTAATGGGAACTAAAAGGGGACCAGGGACATTGCTTTCAAATAGAGAAGCAGCAGGAAACCTCTGAGTGTTTGAATTATTTAGAAGAACATGCTTACCTTGGTGTTCTTGGCTTAAGCTTAAGGCAAAACCAGAAAACCTCGAATCAGTGATTATAACCGTAAGTCACCCCTCTGCCCACCATAAACCATGTCTCAGTGATATGTTCTACAGTCAGTTTTAATCTTGTCACAGGGAGATGGCTAGTGGTAACATAAGTAGTTTTGTCCCTCTTGTTATATACTTTATACATTCTTTAAATAAAGAGTTAATTTTTTTTCTTTTATTCAGTAAATGCAATAATGCAGCAAGCGTACTGGCCATGGGGCTGCTATGTAACACAATGTTCACTACACATTTCCCATCAGCCAATGATCACCGTGGAAAATGATACCATTTTCTGGAGATTCAACTTTATCCATTCCAGGTTCTAACCTCACTGCAGTTTTGAAAAAGACTGAGTTTAAAGCTTAGTTCTGACGGTTTTGGATTCTATGAGATAAAGCGAGTAATTTAACTTCTCTGGCTCTGTTAACATCAGTGATAAAATGAAGACAATATTTTAAGATTTTGGTTGAGAATCAAAGACCAACATCGACCTTTGTGGTTTAGCATGAGGAAAAGGAGGCTAGAGCAGGCCAAACATCATCTCCCGACTCACTTCTACTGACCGTGGGTCTGAATTCTGTGTATGTCATCTCAGTTTTAGTTTGGAATATTATTGTCTTTCAAAATATGATATTGATAATATCTACCACCCAGGGTGCTTTGTAGGATAAGCAAATATTTGCTACGAGCTAACAGTTTCTGAATTGTGAAGACCATGTCCAAATTTCTGCACCCACGTCCCCTCACCTGTAAGTATGTGGAGCTTGTGGTGCATCATGGAGGCCCAAAGTCACCTCTCCAGGTCCACCCTCTGGTCTAGCCTTCTCCAGCCAAAGCCTGCATGAGGGACTGCTCTGTTTACTCTGTATGCCAAATGAATGTGGTTATTTTGGTCCAAAATTAGAGACCCTTCTTTCCTTTTTTAAATTAAAAATCACAAAATCTTTCAAACTAAGTGCTACTGCAAAAAACCCCAAAAAACTAGAAAAATAGAAAGATATCTGTGGAAGCATTTTCTTTGAATATAAACAGCGGTGTCGAAGTGTACCCATTCCATGTATTAGGGAGGTTTTTATTGATTATATTCTTGTGTGTGTATGAGCATGTGAAAGTATGTGAGTGTGCACGTGAATGTGCATTTGGTTATCTAGGTGTTATGGTTTAGATCTAGAATGTCTCCCAAAGCCTCGTGTGGTCAGAAGGTGACTGGATCTTAGGGCTGCCATGCTCATCACTGATTATGCAGTGATAAATCCGCAGCTGAATGCACTGTGAAGAGGTGTCTGACTGAAGGGGTGGGACGTGGGTGGTGTGAGCCGGAAGGGTGTGTTTTCCTCCCTGGCTGCTCCCTTTGCCCTCCACTTCCTGGCTGCCATGAAGTGAGTAGCTTTCCTCCACTCATACTCTTCCACCTTCATTTCCACCTTCTTGTCACTTCTACCTTCTACGAACATTCAAAATGGGTCACATAAAATGTCAGCATGACAGCAGAGACTTGTAGATAACTCAGCATTTAGTTAACGGACATGTATCAGAGTCACTTGATGTTTTACATGGGGATTTCTGGGGATATCTGGGGACTATATGCATATAATCAGAATTTCTCTGATTGTGAATTTGCATGGAGTCCTTAGGAATAAAATTTAGAATTTTATTGATTTTTGACCACTGTTGTTAATGGTGCACAGGTCATGGTTCTTCTATAAGATTTCGACGAAACTTCCCTTCTTTCCACCCGACGAGTTTCCGCAAATTTGCAAGATTATTTGACAGAGACTTGTGTGCAGTTCTTCTGATGGTGCATTTCCAGTTCCCAATAGGGTCCACCCTATTGCTCTCCCACAGGCACCACCGCTGATGTTAGTTTTCGTAGGAGCCTGATGTCACCAACAAGGCCCACACAGAGTCCTCCGGTTTCAGCTGTGGGCTATGAAAGTGTGTATTGGGCTGGAAGGAGGAAGATGGGTCTTCCCCTGTAATGTTACCCAGTTATAGGATTCCTGGAGCAGTGCTGAGATCTCGCAATGCTTTGTCACCCCTCCTATCTGAGCCCATTGTTTAGGTGCACTGTTTTTGAATTCTTGTTTCTATTTCTGGTTACACATAATCTTTCTTTTCGCCTGAGGAAAAGACATGGGTGGAGCCGACAGAAGTTTTGTGTAATAGTCACCACAGACTCCTCGGCTTCCTGTAAATAGAGTTCAGGTGAGCTGGGCCTGTCCCAGGTGAATGTTGAGATGTGTTTGAACTGAAGGTACAGACAAGCTTTAAGCCCACTCCAGTGTTTTATAGGATAAAGCTAAAATTAAGAACCCAGAATAAGTTTTGTGTACACACTTTGGTAGAGACATGAAATGAACAGGAATTAAAATGCAAAGAGAGCTGATAGAATTGGGGAGACTAGTTAGGGGCTGAAAATATAAATAAGAGAGATGGCCTCGAATCACCATCAAAAAGAAATAAATGGTACTTGATATTTACAAAGGATTTCTTTTCAATTTTTTTTAAAACTATTTCTCACATAAGTGTTAGTAATCAAATGGCATGTGAGAAAACTGAGTCTTATGGAGGAGACGTGACTGTCCAAGACAAAATGCCAAGTTAGAATCAAATAGCAGTGAAATGGGCACCTGCAGGACAAATTCCGATTATGGTAAATGGAGGGGAGTTAGGACTGGGAAATTTTAGCTCAAGTTTCTTTTTTCTTTTTTTTTTTTTTTTTTCTTTTTTGTTCATGAATTCCAAGAGGAAATGTGAGACTGAAACTTAGGAGCCAGGCCAGTTTTAGACTTTGCCAGTGGAGTCACGTGTTGGGTGTGATCCCTGACTCCACAACAATGGCCATGGTCATGTTTGTCACCTGATGTGGAGTTGGCAAACGGAAGCAAAATTTTGCTGAGTGCTTTTGTTTGGGAACCGAATTGTTTGTAAACAAAAGCGGCAGTGAACCGAGATATTACTGTAGTATTTTGTAGCTTGTTTACACTGAGTCTTAAAGTTCAGTTTGTACTTTATACTAAGCACATAGGACAGCCACAGTCAGTTTCCCAATAGACATGTATATCTGGTGGCTACAGAATTAGACAGTTCTGCTTCATGTAGTAATAATGCTCCTTTTCAAAAAAACATATTGAGGCTTTACAAAGAGATGAAAAGTTGCCAATATCATATAGATACTTAAAATTATAAGAAAAGGAAATTTGTTCTATACCCAGGAGGTGATAAATTTTACCATGAGAAAATAATTTTTATTTTCCTTGAGAGAGGCAGTACATTAAATTATTATCAGCTTTTAACTTCTCAGGGAGTGGGTGTCTCAGAGCTCTTCCTACGATTGGGTTTGAATGGGCAGAAATGTAAGGCAAAGAGAAAACAACTTTAAAATTCTGGAGAAAAATAAAGCTAGGAGGTAGAATGAATAGACGAAAAAGGCAGGCCAGGACCCAGAAAAGAGCTTGCCACCATCTTAGTGTTAAGAAGTGTCTAGAAGGTTTTCCACAGAGGCGTAGACGCCAGGAGCCCTGAGAAGACCTGGGTGCCTTCTGCTGAACTCACACATATTCCTTAGGAAAGATGCAGGAAGAGGAAATCAACAGCTTAGCCACAGACACTGTCCCTGAAGTCCTTACTCCTGGGGTGCCAGCCAGACTTGAGTTAGATGCCCTTTCCTGTTCAATCATCAAGGGCAGACTGTGGAGCCCCGATTCTATCCTTTTAACCTCTGTATCATCAGACACATTTACAGTTACTTCTGGGGTGATGGCCCTGCTTCTGTGGGCGTGGGTGAAAAACACCTGCCTAGAGCTTGGGTTGGAGGGAAGTTACAAACATAAAAATACTATCAGGGCCAGGTGGCAAAGTGCTTTTCTCTTTTCTAAATTTGCGAGTGTGTGTGATTGTGTGACACCAGGGATTGAACCCAGGGCCTTCACACTGAGCTTCATCCCCAGACCTTCTCTGTAGTTTTTATTTTGGGACAGGGTTTAAGTTACCTGGGGTGAGTTTGGACTTGTAATCCTCCTGCCTCTGCTTCTCAAGTGCTGGGATTATGGGCATGTGCCACCAGACAAAGTCCATTTATTTTCTAGGAAACCAAATCATCTAATCAAGATGCAACCAGTATTAATAATAATTAATAATTATTAAAATAACGACATCTTTTTAGTGTGGTCCTGACCTTATTGACCTCAAATTTTCCTGGAGTCTAGGTACAAAACAATACCTTAGTTCTTGAGTGGGTTTTCTGGCCTTTCTTGTACTTTATTATTTTATCAGCTGTGCCTTTCGTGTCCCCAAAATGGGGCAGGCTGTACAAATTTATGTCAGAATTAAACTAGAACTTTTTTAAATTAAAATTTATCCAAAATTACCCAAACTTACAGACCATTACACAAACTTATAGAGCATAACACATTGTACTTTTTGCTTATAACAGTGAGCAATGTAAACAACCACTTAGATGCAGTAATAAGTTGCAACTACTAAAGTTGACTGTAGTACCTAGTGTGTGTGTTACTGTTTTAAATTTGGGTTATTATGTTCTTGTTTTTAGGATATCTTTATTCCTCTGAATTCTCATTCCCCTCTCCCTTTGCCCTCTTCTTGTTCCCTTGGAGCCTTTGCCTATTGGGTGAAATCTGTCCCCTTGTCTTTTTGCATGTTATCTACCATTTTCTTTTGTTTGTATTTTGCCTCACTCAAATGACAGATGCCATATGGTATTCATTGCAACAAGACTCGGTGAAGGCTGCCGATGTCTAGCAACACGTTGCTTTCTCTTGCTTCCCATCTCCCCTGACTGGAAAGAGGGTATGTGTATGTACAGGGAGATCAGTAAACGAGTAGTGATTTCTACTGGAGTGACTGTGTCAGCCCCAGCCAACGAACACATGGCGACATCTGGAGACATCTTTAGAAGTGGCCCCTCTGGGATGGTGCTGCTGGGGCTTCCTGCAGGAGGTGAGAGAAGGCTCATCCAGACGGGAGGAGGAGGAGGAGGAGGAGGAGCACAGGGCATGGGCAGCACAGGCAGGAGGTGAAGGACAGTTTGTGTCACTTGGCACTGAAACCTAATTCACCCTTCTCCAGTTCCACTTGACTCTGGTTTAACTCTGTCCCAAGTATATCATTTTTTTCTATTTACCTAAAAGCCTGTTCAATCCTGAGAGGAAAATAGCACACTATGAGCTGTGATTTGATCCCAGGTGATCTGAGCACACAGAGTCAAAGTCAGATGGGGCCTTCCCAGCTCTGAGCCAGACTCGGACTTCCTTCTCCACGTGCAGCAGGCTGCGGCCGACTGACCTGGTGTGGTCTGAGTGTAACCTGGGGTGCGGGGGAGTCTCTGCCCTGGCTGTTCTGTGGCTCGGAGCTCTCTCTGAGCTGTGCTTGTGAATCTCCTCTCAATTTAAATATCACCTTTCCAGCAAACCTCCCTGGAAACTTTCTGTATAGTTTGCCCTCGCCCTACCACATTTTGTTGTCTTTTCTGCAGTCCATGTCATGGTCTGATTTCACCTTCGTTTGTTTCCTGGTTGATGTCTGATCCGCCAACAGTGTGAGCTCCACGAGGCCCAATGCTGGTCTGTGCAGCAGAGCGTCATGTCATCTGTGTGACCTGCTGTGCCCTGATCCAGCTCAAATCCTTGTTATAGTAATGGAAATCTGATGAATACTGATTATTAAAATTCCCATAAAAAACCAAGGAAGACAAGCAGCAATATGAGACCATCCAACATGACACTTCTTTCTTGTCATGCTCTGCATGCTACCAGCGCAGTCCACATCCCTCTAAAAAGAAAACATCCAGGAGGGTGAACTTTGTCCCACCCTCCCGATGCTCGCAGCACATGCTGGCACACGGGGACCCAACTGGATGCTCCTTGGTGTGTTTGTGGAATGAAACATGTTCCAAGGTCTCAGGATGACCTGGAGCAGCCTGGCGCTGTAGCCTTAGCCGCCTAGTGACTGGAGACCCAAGTCTAATCCAGGACAGGCTGTTGTGAGCAGGAACCAACCTAACTCCAGACAGCCTGAGCTGGGGAGGCTGCACCTCTTCAGTGGCCAGAAACCTCAGTGTTCAAAGGAGCTGGGCAGGGCAGGCACACAGGAAGTGTGCAGACGAGAAGCCTTTCTCTAGCGCTCTGCAGCTGCTTGGGTTTTACTGGCATCTAGTGTACCATGGAACGGTCAATAAGATGACTTCTTGAGATAATAGAAAACGAAACCTAATTCAAATTTTTACTTGTACTACATGGGAAATTAATTAGCTTGATGCTGTAGTGACCTCCACAACCAAGGCTGCACTCTCAGGGCCACGGTGCAGGCAGGCCCACAGATCAAACCATACTTTTCATTAGTTCAATTGAAACACACAGAGGGAAGCAAGCGGGAAAGACGGCATCACTCACCACTTCGAAAGGACTTTGCAGAAGCTGCAGGTTGGGTGAAAGGACCACAGTTCCTGAATCCTGGGACTCTCCGTGCGCCTATATCCTGCTCTGCTTTTCAGCTCTGGCCCTCCCCACTGACCACATGGCTCCAAGGACTGCGCGGAAATGTAAGAAAGTGGCCCCAGACGGAAGGTATCTTGGCCCAGTAATGCACACTGGCTCTATGGAAAAGATGTGGGGGTGGGTATCCCTGGTCAACAGCTGCAACCAGTCGACTATCTGGATGAACAGCTGGCTAATTTCTATTTTATTTGTGTTTGTTGAGCAGAGGACACCCAGAGTCAGAATGGCTGCTTCCAATGCTCAGCTGAATTAGCGCCTCTTGTATATTAAGTGCATATATATATAAATGGCCTCTGTATATTTAGTTCCTTCTAAGTCTTCTGAATATTTAGTGCACAGCAAAGATTGTGTGTCTGGCAGCCTCATGACTATTAGGTTTCTTTGGTTCTTTCCATTCTTTCCAGCCAATACTCAGTACCTACATGCTCTATAAACTCACCTTTACCTATATTTAAAATATTTAATTATCTTATAAGTCTTAAAAATTTGTCCTCAAAATAAATATTGTCTAAGACCAAATGATTTCTACAAGTAGTTAGCCTACTTACCTTCCAAAAATTTTTTGTTTCCAATACTGGGAATTGAAACCAGGGCCTTCACATTAAGTGACTTTTTTTTTTTTTTTTTGAGAGAAGGTCTCACTAAGTTGCCCAGTAGTGGCTTGAACTTGCAATCCTCCTGAGCCAGCCCTTCAAAGTGTTAAATATTTTAAACCAGAAATAAAGGCTTTTTAAAAATCTTTGATTGCCTAGTTTAAAACGTCCTTTTTCTGTTTTTCCTGCTATCCTTGGAAATCAGAGGTCAAGATTAAGAAGGGAATATTTCTAGACAAAAAGGAAAGGGACATGATTTTCCATTTCTGAGCTATGGTTCACAGGGTGTCTGCGGGGTGTCTCCACAGGTTGTGGAGCAGAATGGAGTCCAGTAAATTGATTACTGTTCTCTGCACACTTCGTCTCTGGCCATTCTCCTTCTCTCAAGCTGTTAGTATTCTCCCTGAGATCTGCATTTGCACTCCGGCTATTGCCTCTGCCTAGTCCCAATCCTGTCCCGTCCCCTCTGTGGCCGTGACTGTCCCCAGCTCCAGGCGTGTCAGCCGTTCCAGCCCAGCCTCGGACCGTCGGGAGACTTCTCCCCTTGCAGGCAGAGGGTGGAACGGAGGCCTTCTCTCTTCACGCACCCGAGCTGCTCACTGGGCTGCCGCCTTCCAGAGTGGGGAAACGAGAGCATTCCATCCAGGGATAAGGCAAGGAGCCTGAAGTACTTTCTTCTTACTGTCTTGGAGGTAATAGGCCAAGAACTGCTACGTCTGAGCGCCAGGAACAAAGGGGCTCAAGCTGCAGACGTGCAGGGGTCGGGTGCCGGGTCTGGGAAGAAAGAGAGCGAGAGCCCTCAGGCGTCAGCGTGGCGCGTCCCCGCACAGGTGAGCCAAGGCCCTTCCGAAACACCCGCGAATGGGAGTGCGATCTTAATGAATTGACGACCGCTTTCATCCTCAGCGCTCTTCAGAGACTCTAAGTGATGAAGTCCAGACTCCTTATGAAAACAGTGCCGGTCTCTAATCTGATCTCGCCAGGACTCCGTAGCGCTTCCGTCACTCAACAGCCCCACGGACTTGAGACTCCTCGCACACATCCAGAACAAGTTTGCACCTCGAGCTCCTGCTCCTGCCGTGCTCCCTGCATGGATCCTGCTTCTCGCTCTCCTCCACCACTCCCCACCCCCGCCCGCAGAACTCCCTGCCCTCCGCCTCTGCGGGCTAGAGCCAGTATCATACATCTAGCATATTCTGCCTCGGAAAGTGCCCCCGCTTAATGTAGATTATGAATGTAGGACCTGTATCTTAGCTCACCTGCAAGTATTCCAGAACCACACCAGTTCTCTGCACTTGGTAATTAAATTCATTAATTCAATTGATTTGTTGGTTCCTACAAAGGCCCTGCTGCGGGAGGCTCCTTTCCATGCCCTGGCAGATGCTCTTACATCCCAAGACACCGTCCTCACTGACGGGTGCCGATTGACTAGGCTCGAACCGCTGATCTGTTTTGCTGCCTTGAAAGGAAAGTAAAGAGGTTTATCTCCTGACAGCTCCTCAGCTAGTGAGGTAGTAAGAGAGCATTATGTCAAAGTCCAAGAAATTGAATTGCACTCAACCATGGTGGGTGGCATGCACAATTGATGTTTGTAATTAGAATTTGAGTACACAATTTAAGATTAAATGGTTATTAAAGGGCTCTCATGAGGTGTGAGGGCATGATGTGGTTTCCTTCTTCCTGGCTGTGCTGAAAATCAATTAAACAGGAGGATCAAAGTGCAAAAATTGTACATTTCCATAATGTGTTTCCTTTAATCAAGACAAAGCAGGAATGAAACAGAAAAAGACAATGTTCATCTGATTCATGTCTTAGTCTCTATTGTGAAGGGATAAATACTACTTGTAATCAAATGAACAAATTGATTTTTTTTTTTTGAGGACATAGAAATAAAACTGCCTCAGTCCAATGAATAATGGCATTTTCAAAATATACAGTGGAGTTTTCCTTTGACAGAACTTGATTCTGGGAATAGGTTTTTTGGTTTTGTTTTGTTTTTTTGTTTTTTCTGTATTGGAAAATTTTGATGATAAAGAAGTTTGAAGTGCAGAGTGGAAGGATCATGTTAGCCAGGAGGGAAAATCTGCAGTTAGGTTAAGTGTGTTAGGATCTTGACATTTTGTCTGCCTCTGCCCTGGGAACACTGCTGTGCAGAAAAGGACTCAGCTTCCGCCTTTATCTGGCAATCAGCCATTAGCCCTGCAACCTGCCAGGAAGATTTTATCCAATGTTGGGGGAGCAAATACTTTTCGAAGGGGCCCAGATTTGTAATTCATATCCTAATGTGAATTTCCAAAATTGAAGCCCAAGTGGAATGTTTAACAGCCAATGAAGATTTAGTGAGTTCTAAAACATAGATATGATTATCTATCGATCATCTATCTTTCTATCTAGCTATCTATCATCTGTCACATGTACATCTGGCGGATACGTGTGTGTGTGTGTGTGTGTGTCTTCGCATGTGTGCATTTGAGTTTTATCCTGGCATAGTGTTTCTATACAAATGCTGTTATACAAAAGACAATATAGTATATTGTTTAAAAACATAAGCTTTAGGCTACTGTGTTCTTCCACAGTAGTCTGCTCACATACTGTAGAGTGTACTTCTTTACTTACTTGCCCCAAACTTGCTTGGCAGAACAGGTTTCTTTCTCAACCTTTAAGCAACACGAAACCTCCCTACTTTTAAAAACACATAAGCTTTACAATCTGTCAAACTTATGTTTGCCTACGGACCCTGTTCTTCATTAACTAAGAGAAATTATACCTACCTCCCAGGATAGCCATTCCTCGGAAAGGCAATATTTCAGGAGAACACTTGTCTCTGATAAACAATAAACTTTCAATAAGTGTTTGCTGTTGCTGCTATTGCAAAAAACATCTTCATCTCTCTGGCCTTCTGCAAAGGTCAGACTTCAAGCACGGGGTCAGGATAATCGATATTCCTGCCCCTGCAGCTGTAACTTTTCCAATCAGACAACATACTGGAGTGAGAGCTGGTAGGTGACCCCTTCTCAGGGGGCTGTCACACCACAGGGCTGTCCATTAAGGACTCACTCTTTACTACTGATTAGCTGCTCTGAGAAGCCCTACAAAATATTCTGAGTGTATTTTCTGAAGAAAATCAGAAAATATTTCTGGGAGCAGGTAGTCTTTGAAAAACAACCTTTGGTCTTTGTAATAGCTCTGTTTGCTTTGTCCTTAATTGGTTAGTCAGGAAGTACCCATTAAAATAACTGGAAAGTAGATTGATGGATGGGTACTAAGTTACAGTTAGGATAAATAAAGTATAGTTTTCTATTGCCCATTATGGTAACTACAGATAACAACAATGTACTGCATGTTTTTTTAAAAAGTTAGAATTAAAGATTTGGAATGTTTTTACCACAAAGAAATGAGAAATGTTAGGTGATAGATATGCTCGCCCTGGTTTGCACATTATACAATATATGTAGGTATGCAGACATCAAATGATATCCCATAAATATGCACACTTTTTATGTGTCGGTTTAAAAAATTAAAAATCGGGAAATACACAAAAGCATAAAGAGCTGAAAAGAGCTGAAGGGAAGGCCGCCTGGCCCTGGGCAGGATATCACTCCGTAATTCTGTAACAGACTCATTTACCTTTGGGACGGAGGACACGCCTCAGGAGACTGAACCACAGCAGACAGTGCGCTTGGGCAGAGACGCGACCACCGCTGGGCCTCCAGGTGCGCTGAGAAGGTGTCAGTGTCCACTTAGGGGCGAAGTGTGCCGGGAACTGCTGCGGCCGCGAGAGGGCGCCAGCCGAGGATCGCTTCTCCAGTCACTCCTTCCATCGTTCTTTGGACAATAAAGTGGAAAGTCCCTGAAGTCTCAGGAGGCAGAGATTTCATTTTAGGCCTTCAGAGACTCCTGCTCCGAGCCTGGCCTGTGAGTGAAATCATGGTTCAGGTTTAGGAAACAACTTGCTGCCCATCTTTGTGCTCAGCACGTAGAGAGACTTCTGGCTCATGAGACAGAAGCACTGAGGGGCCTGTCTGGAAAGAGGATCCAGCTTCATCTTCAGCAAGGTACAACCCCACAGACCAAACCCAGAAATTATTGAAACAGAAAGGAAGGAGGCAGCGTCTGAGCTAATGTCTGCTGTCATGGGCAGGGTAGTTTACGGGCTCTGACTCTGGAAAGACGGGAATTTGCTTGGAGTCAGCTGGCAGTGTTCAGAGCAGAGACATTTTCTGCGCTGCCGTCAGCCAACCCCGCTCATTTGCGGCCCAGACTGCAGCATGGCTTAATTAATTTTTGAAAGGTGCCTCTGTCTCTCTAGACTTGGTTCTAGCAATTGCCTTGCCCTGCCCCCCCACCCCCTTTCTTCTCCAGCCCGTGTCAGTTTGGTTTATTGCCCGATTGTCCGGGCTTTTCTTTTTCAAGCATATGAGGATCACTCTGACCTGGCCTTAGACAGTGACTTCTAACCGCTGGACACTGAGGAAGAACCTCTCCGACCCTGCTCCATGCTTGGATCCGCCGCGCTGAGTGTCTCCTCTGCCACGGTGTCATTGGAGGGAGCCCAGCGGGTTCAGCTGAGAAGTGACAGGCCCACAGACGGAGCCAACAGGAATGAAGAGGGAAGGGGAGGATTTGTGAGTGTGTTGAATTTAGGGTTGATTGTATGCGGGGATGACCTGGATACTGCAGCTAAGAAAAACTGAGGGCGCGGGGTATTGATTGCTCAGCATTTTGCAAGGATGTATTCAACTCCTCCTGTGTGCTCCTTCTCAGATAGGCCACGTTATGGGGAGGACAGGGAAAGGGGACAACCACTCTCTGCTTTTGGAAAACTTGACTTTATTTGAAAGAAGAAAGTGACAATAGGCAGAAATGTAAAATTGGGTTGCTTTAGTTTGGACCTTAAATGTTCTCCAAAAGCCTAGGTGTTGAAATTTTGGTCCCCAGCCTGTGGCATGATTGGGATGCTTTGGAAACTACAGGTGGGTGGGAGGTCTCCCAGTCATCGGGGTGAACCTACAAAGGGGATTTGCAGATTCAAGTCTCTTTCTCTTTCATTTCTGATCATGAAATGAACAGGATTCCTCTGCCATGTGCTGATTCTATGATGTGCGGCCTCTCTCTAGGCACAAAAGCAATAAGAATAACCAAGTATAGACTGAAACCTTCAAAGCGTTGGGCCAAAATAAACCTTTCTTTTTAAAGAATTGATTATTTCAGGTATTTTGTTACAGTAATGGAAAGTTGACTAATACAAGGGTATGGCCCTATGCAGAGGGTGTTGAAAGCAATTTTATTTGCTCATAGGATCAGAAAGCAATGGAACTAAAATGATTTGGGTTGGTTTAAAAGATGCAAAACTGGGAATCAGGAACTCTGGGTTTGAGTCCTAGAGACCTCATGTGACCTTGGGCAAGTCATTCCTTTCTAAATCTATTTCGTTGTTAGTATGACAAACAGTTTGTACTAGATTTGCTTAAAGCTACTGCTTTCTGTGTGTAGCGTTACTCTTAATTTCCATAGCAGCTACTGGTAACACATTTTACAGGCACAAGAACGCACCCCAGAAGGTCTGAATAACAACATGGGGTGGCCAGGTCTGCCTGGCCCAAAGCTCACTGTGTCTCTGCTGATTTTCTTGTGCCTTTCCAACACACGGAATGCAGACAAGGGGTGGTTTCTGTCCTCGAGATGCTGACAGACTGTGGGGGAGACAATGTACATCCTGAAAACAGGTGTAAAAGAGTTAGGAGTCCACTCATGAGAGGTATGTGTGCAGATCTGGGTAGTAGGGGCCATGAGAAATTCAAGGAAAACCAGAGAGATGAGATGGCACTTGAACTTGGCCTTCAGAGATAAGGGCAATTTTAAAGACCGGCTGAATAGAACCTTCAGGTATCTTTGTTTTTTTTTTTTTTTTTTTTTTTTTTTTTTTGGTGCTGGGGATCGAACTTGGGGCCTTGTGCTTGCAAGACAAGCACTCTGACCACTGAGCTAAATCCCCAGCCCTTCAGGTATCTTAAACATCGGCAGAAAAGATGTGCAAGTGTGGAAACAGGCACATGGTTGTGGTGGAGAAGCAAAAGAAGGGCTAGAATAAAGCCAGCGCGCGTGAGAGTGAGTGAGGGTGAGGTGTGCTGGGCCACGAGCTATTCACCTTTCAGACGCAGGGCAATCCTGTCCCTAGGTTTTAGAGGACACACAGAGGCAGGCCCCAGACTGCCCTGCCCCTGCGGATACCCTGCCACCCAGTTCCCTGGCGCAGGCGAGAAGGGTACGAGATCCAGCTGCCTGGCGCCCACTTCCAGCTCAGGCCTGCTGCTTCCAACACTGGCTCTCTACCGTGCCTCCCACATTCCCTACGACAGCTGACCCCTATGTGCTTTGGTGATGACCCCGGCGGTGATGGTGATGGGAACCGTGGATGTTTGTGCTCGACCTAAAAATCTCTGTGAAATAATCAGTGAAAAGCCTCAGGCCTGGGGCAGCCAGGAAGCCTTGGCGCTGCTGCAGGCTGCTTTGCCACGGATGAGCTCTGTGACCCCGAGACAAGGTTCTTCTCTCCACTTCCGCCTGTTCCCCAAAGGGTCAATATCAACACAACCTCTTTCGGAGGGACAATTTGAAAAATAAAATGAGATAGCATGCAGGCGTAAGATAGATCTGGAATTGATATGTGGTGTTAAAAATATTTTCCCTCTTCACATTTTTGCCAGCTATTGAATCAGACAGTTGAAATGATTTTTTTTTGAAAAAATGGTAACAAGAGATCTTGGGAAAAATATTTCTCGGCTAGATGGAATCCTGCAATTCTAAGAATTAACCACAAGAGGGAGCCATAAGCACATACGAAAGCAAGTGCCAGCCCAGGCAGCTCCCTCCTGATTTTAATGATTGCTTAGAATTCTGGGCCGAACCGCTTCTCTAATGGTTTCCAAATAGGGGTTAATGGGGGAAGCTTATCAGGGGAGTCAGTTTGACCCTTAGTCTGATTCTAAGTTTGTGCAATAATTCGAACTCCTGGGCTTTTGTATAGCCTGAAGGCCTCTTTCTTTTAGTTCTAAAATTGAGAACCTTGTTTTTGTTCATGTACCTGATTCTCTGCCCGGCTGACAATCGGCGGATGTGAAGATGTTAGTGAGGTCTGGTGACTTGCCCGGGACATAGGAAGGAGAAGGATGCAGAACCCAGAACCCTGTACTGAAGAAAGTCAGAGTGTGGGGGACAGAGCTGCAGTCTAGCGACCGGAGCTGAGGCCGTGTGAGCAGTTGTCGCCTGATATCTTCATGAGATTAGTTTTAGAATTCCTCTTCTGCATAGGCCAAAATCCAGGAGTGCTCTAGTCCCGTTACAAAGTGGTGTAATACTACCATATAACCTGTGCACGTCTTCCCACATACTATGAATCGTTTCTAGGTTACTTATAATACCCGACTCAAATTAAGCACTGTGCACATAGTGGTTACGTTTGTCTCTAACTCCCCAAACACATGGGACTTTTGCTTTGGAATGAGGAGAGTGGATGTGCACGGCGTGCTCTGTGCTCTGCAGGCCTCCCTGCCCCTGAGTAGGTGGGGAGAGGATGAGGATGGACCCTACCAGGCAGGTATTATTCCCATGTACCTCCAGGATGAAGGCTAGAAGGTCATCTCTTTTTGTCTTATTTTAATTAAAATTTTAATTATATATATTTAAGGTTTATAGTATGGTGGTTTCATGTGCATAAACCTAAAGAAATGACCATCACAAAATGATCATCAAAATAACACATCTATCTCCTCCTCTAGTTACTTTCCCTGTTGATAGGACACCTGAGGTCTCTTCTAGCAGATTTTCCTGATTTTTTTTTTTTTTTTTTTTTTTTTTTTTTTTTTTTTTTTTTTTTTTTTTTTAGCTAGAGTGTGTGGACTATCTTCCTCAAGGAGAGGTAGAGTCACAGTGTTTGGCCAGGTAAGAAAACCCAGTGATGAGAAAGGGACTTCATACACTACT
Organism: Hystrix cristata; assembly: GCA_004026905.1. NCBI lineage: Eukaryota > Metazoa > Chordata > Mammalia > Rodentia > Hystricidae > Hystrix > Hystrix cristata. The sequence continues at coordinate 22,150 of PVJO010020327.1, forward strand.
CCCACCGGTCCCTGTCACCCAGATTCACCACAGCCAGGCTGCACTCCAGCGCCTTATCTTCCTTCTTTAATTACCCGAGAACGGACTAGCTGGCCAGAGGCTTACAATTCAGATTAATTAGCCTGACATCTGTTCACTCCACTTCAGATGGAGGCTGCCCAAGTCCTGCCTGCCTGCGACCCGCAGCTGAAGGTAATAACATCGCTGTTGTCCTGAGGAAAGACCTGGCCAGAGACGAAGGCGATGGTTTTATCGACTTGTCTCCTTGGGCTTTTAACTTCCTCTTACACATATAAGTTTTTAATCTAATGATAAATCTTTGTTGTACATTTACTAGTGGTTTTATTGATTTGCCAGAGACGGATTGTAAGAATTATGGCTCACATTTGGCTGGGGGTGAGGCAAGGCCTGTGACATGGAGATCAGCCTGACCACTCACATTCTTCACCTCTCCAGGCTGCAGCAGGTGTACAGACAGGGCCGCCACAATTGTGATGACCGTGGTGACCACGCAAGGAGACTCTGAGGTGGGTCCCTTGCACAGGATGTCAGTTACACCCAGATGGATACTCCAAGATGCCGTATTTCTTCTGTGTTTCATAGCAGAATCACGCCACTTTCCCTCAGCCCAATCAAGTAGCATAGAGATACAAAGGCTCAAAACAAGCAAGTTGCCATGATGTGAGCCTCCACAACCCTTGGAATACACAGCCCTCCTCTGATTTAGCTGGGAGGCAACCTTGTTTCCTGTGGCAGGGAAAGGCCACTCACCTAGTCAGTTCTCCAAAACTGAACGCATCAAATGTGCTTGTTTCTTTTAACTATTTATTTAATTGACTTTCTTTTCTCTTCCTGAAAGTAAAGGAAGGTTGAATTTGTCTCTATTCCAACTCCCAACCGTTTGAAGCCCAAGGGATGGAGGGATGAGAGAATTGGGACCCTAAGAACAATAGTTTGTATGAATACACTTTCAAATATAAATAACCCTGAAGAATAAATTTTGTATATTTTCCAAATAAAAACTATTAAAATTGGCATCGAGGGAGAAACGCCCACCCCTACTCTTTGGAGAGGAAGCACAAATTATCAGATGGTGGTAAGATTCATCAAGTTAAGCTTGTTTGTGCTTAACGAACCTTCTAAAGTGATCTTCTAAGGTCATCCTCACCTGCTTGAGGTTTTACTTTGCTGTTACCATTGCAATTTACTGTGTTAGGGGCTCCCCTAGTTGAAGTCCAGCCATCCCTGGTCTTAGATTTCACAGACTGGAGAAGAGCAGAAAATCAGGGGTCACGCAGAAGTGGTTTCGCATTGGAGGTTGGGAGCACAAGTAGCAAAAACCAGGATAAAGGCTCAGTAAGAAGCACAGGATGCCAGCTCCGGGAGACACCGGGCTGGGCCAGAGACCAGAGAAAGCAGAGAGCAGGAGGCAGACTGGGCGCTGAGGCCGCCTCGGGAAGGGCCGGGAGAGCAATGTAGCGGTGGCAGCTCTAGCCACGTTGGGTGCCCCCTTGTGGAAGCTCAGAACTGCAGTCTTGTGCGCTTGGGGGGTGGGTGGGTGGAACTGAGATCGCTTGCGGGATAACAGGAGGCCCTGTGGGGTTGTGTGGCACGCA
>PVJO010020328.1:0-30694 GCA_004026905.1 Hystrix cristata
AAAAAAAAATCTGTTTCAACAGATGACCGTGTACTATACCATGTGGTGAAAATGAATTCAGACTTATTAAATGACAAACTTGTTAAATCTTCTCAGTGTCTGTTTATCAGCACAATACACACAGGAAAACTGTTGATGGCATATTGAATAGATTTTAATGAATAAATTGCTCTGGAAACCACAGTTTCATCTTGGATTTGTCTTCCTTCAAATAGTCTTTCTGAGGGTGTGTTCTGATACAGCTGCTCATGTTCTTTGACTTCTCACCTACATATAATAATTTCTGTAATAGTGATGAGATTGAGCTGAACTCCCCTGCTGTTTGAGGAGATGGGACTTAGTCTCTGTCTGTAGTTTTCCTACTGTTTGGGCTCAGTTGAACTTGGCAGGAAATTTATACCGTTCTTTGATCTCCTCTCCTTTCCCTGATTTGATTTGATTTGTTTGTGTATTGCTGAGGATTGAATTTGGGGCCATCACACTGAGATCCGTCACCAGTTTAGTTTTGTTTTTGTTTTTAATTTCAAAACAGCTAAGTTGCTACAGTCCCTGGGCTGGGTTTGAATTTGCACAGCCTCCCAGAGGGCAAGTATTACAGATGTGTACCACACCCCCAGCTGTTCTTCCCTAATTCTTCAGGAGTACAGCAGTCATATTCCATTGTCACAAGTGTGTTGGATCTATATCATTTTCTCAAAATACGCTAAAAGGGGGTGAAGGCAAGTCACTTGCAAAGCACCTTATTCCTTTGCAAACCAGCTTCCCTCGTGGGAGGAGGGCCTCCTGATGAGGACACATGTGACGGTGGGATGCAGAGAGATGAGCACAGGTGTGCTGGGCTGCACTCCTGTCTGCGCTAACCGCTGATCCTGAGCCACCTGGCCCCCTCTGCTGCACTGTCGATGAGGGAGGTCAGATCTCATACCTTCCTGCTCCACAGTGGGTGAATACATAATAGTCCCCCAAAGCTCTTTGACGTAATAGAGAAAGTTGAGCAAATTATTATGTTAAAGGTGAGTTCTGCATGTCTTTAAAGTATTGCCCTGAACATTATGGATTGTCACTTTGACGATATCAAAAGGCTGTATGGTTATAAAGTTGGCTGCCCTGCTTGATGTTTAGTAGCCTTTGAGTGTGACAGCTAGCTTAAAATTACTCCAAAGAATATAAACAGGATGAGAAGAGCATTGGTTGAGAGCAAAGTCAATCTGGTTTTAGGACATAAAATCCTTAGGAGAGACTAAAGTCAAACTTAGTGTAACACTTGACCTCTGTGCCTTTTTTCTTGTGGTACTGGCAATTGAACGCATAGGTGCTCCTGCTGAGCTACATCTCCAACCCTTTTTATTTTGAGACAACTTTGCTAAGTTGCCCAGGCTGGCCTCAAATTTGGGATCTTCTGGCCTGGAGTGTGCCCAGCATCTGTGTGTTTTTATAACCTAGAGGTTACAGCCATCAAGTTGTGGCTTCTTTCCAGGCTGTGTGGTTTTGCGTGAGTGGCTTGAGTACTGAGCCACACTGTCCCTGCCTATAGAACAGGCAGTTGTAGCTGCCTCCTGTTCTGAATCTTGAATCATACGATGTGCTTAGAGGAATTCTTGACTCATGTTCAGTATTTGTTGCCTTTACAATCAACCCTGGTTGTTTCATGTGCTTGGTATCACAGCTGAGTTCTAAGTGGTGCGTACTTTTTGCTTATAGCCGTCTTATGACCTGGAACTGAGCCATGGATGACTTAAGTATTCTGAGCACTTAGTGTGTACAGAACGCCACTATAGGTGGTTTTCAGCAGATTTTTAAAAGCAGGAAATAAAGTTGTTGTTATTTAAATAGTGTGATGTTGTAAGCTCTACTTTTCAGACATTTTCATGTTAACTGACCTTATGTGGCTTGTCTCTGATTCATAGTTGAGACCTGTCCATTCGGTTCTCTGGTTTGGGGTCTACAGACAAGGCTTGGCCACGTCTAGCTGCAGTGGACAGCATAGAGGCTAACACACTTCTTGTTCTTAAAGACCGTAAGCCTAGATACTTCTCTGGTCACATACACATGGAGTATGGAACACAGACTAGGAACACATTGAACATAGAGCCAGGAAGAAGGTGCAGGGTTTGGGTGAAGGGAAGAAAATGAAGCCATCTGCTTCCCAAGGTCTAAGATCAACTGGTAAACTAGGAAGAGGTGAGTGTCACGACACCCAAGAAGGGCAGACCATTGGAAGGATGAACTGCTTGAGAAATAATAGAATTGTTTGGGCAATTTGTAGACAAAGCATGTGACTTGAAATGGACCCAGAGACTAAGGTCTCAATCCAAATACCACATGAATTTAGGAGCAGAAAGGGGACAAAGCGGGAAATATGTATGAGGACAGAAAAGGAATGTTTTGTTTGTGTTTGGATATGTGGAAAAACATTAAAGCCAGCTTCTAAGAAATTAAGAAGTTTAAAGTACTATGTGCCTATTTTCTCATCTCTAGAAGTAAATACCTAGAGCTCGTTCAGTCTCATGGACCAGCTAGTAGGGATGGTTTTGATGGAGGGAAAAGAAAAACTTTCTTCATTTCTGCAAATCAGATGTGGAGTCTTTTCAGTCCATATCAACCTACAGTGTGACATCCCCCTGCTCCGACTTTGGTCTCCTTACCTATAATACAGGCCGGTGGTGGCGAGCCTGGGGCATCTGTGTCACAGCAGGGTGCTTATATCATTGAAAGCTCTAAAAGGTTCGCCATCACTGATAGAAAGATTAGAATACTTACATGATTGATTGAGAGGAGTAACCCACGAAACGACCAACCGCTTGGCCTTGTGCACGTTAAGCATTCAGCAAACGCTAGTATGACACCAAAGAATGTTTCTAAGATGTAAACTTAACGACAGCACAAAGGAACATAAAAGTTTCTTTTGGAAAACCTTGTCCTTACTGACTCAAGTGTGTGAGCTCCAGAAGAGTAGAAAGGAAGACACACTCTAAGGGCCTTCAATCTCAGCCCCAAACTGAAGCTGCTTAAGATTCCTGACCACCTCAAATATGCCTGACTAATGACTGTGATCACAAAGATTCCTGCCATCCCATCTGATCAGCATGACGCCTTCAATAGCTTGTACAGGCTTGACATTCGGATCTATTGCAAATATCTGAATTTCAAATACAGGTAAGCATTTTAGGTGTGACAATTACTGTTAAGATTGTCAGTTATATGAAGTATACACTGTTAACAGCTTAGTTAAGTTTTGTAATCAAAAACGCAATAGTTGGGGAAATAGATTATCACCCAGATAAATACAGAACTGTTCAACTAACAAGTTTGTAAGAGTAAAGGTATGAGAAAATACTGGAAATGAATCTGGCAGTGATCTTAAATGCTTCTGAAAATGTTCAGAAAGTTTTTTTGTTTTCTTTTTGGTGCTGGAGCTCGAACTTGGCCTTGTGCTTGCTAGGCAAGCACACTAGCCACTAAGCTAAATCCCCAGCCCAAGAAAGCATGTTTTTGTTTTTGTTTTGGTGCTGGGGATCAAACTCAGGACCTTCTGCATGCAAGGCGAGCACTCTAACCACCAAACTAAATCCCCAGCCCTGTGTGTGTTGTTTTTGAGATGGTCTCGCTATGCAGTTCAGGCTGGGCCTTGAACTTGCTCCCTAGCCCAGGCTGACCTGGAACTCACAGTGATATTCCTGCCTCAGCCTCCTGAGTGCTGGGATTACAGGTGTGTGTCACCATGCCTGGCAGAAAGCATTTTTAAAATGTAGAAACTGAGGAGGAAGACAAGCCATCTTGCTATTGGGGTGGAACGCTATACCATCCCAGGGCCAGTCAACTTGCTCTTCTATTGACCTCAGGTAAAAGTGAACATCCTTAGTATTGCAAATGTTCAGGTACCACAAAAACAAGCCATGGGTGGCACTAAGAAAGTTCTGCTGCCCAGTGTCAAACTGGAAAATTTTTGCGGTTCTAATAGTTAATTTGTAACAAATTTTTGGGCTAGTTTCATATTCATTCTTGTATTCCAGACAACCAGTTCTCTGATAGTAAGCTGTGACCAAGTACAGTACTTAGTTTATTTGTGCCGGGGATTGAGCCCAGGGCCTTGGCACTGAGGTACATCCCTAGCCAAGAACTGATTTTAATACTCACTTAGCAAAGATACGTATGGTGCTATGTAGAAACGACTCCACATTGCCATGTGAAAATGCATATTGCTTTTTCTTCCAGCCATCCAATTGGCATGGTAGCAAATACTGTGTATCCCAGCGAGGACCAGCCCACACACCAGTTGTTCAGGGCTGGTGAACAAGGGAACAGTAAACCAGTCATTATGTTCTTGGGCAGACTGGCTGCTTGACCTTTCCAGCAAAGCCCTGGCAAGTTAGGTGTGGCAGAGAGTGAGTGGGATAAAGGGCATTCTTACTGAGGTTGGTGAAAGTTAATTTGTCATCTCCTGAGGATTTGCTCCTCCATGGCTCCTCGAGCCTGAGTCAGATCGCGTACCTGTTAGTTACCAAAATGAAGTTGCTACCACTGCAAACACCATACAGCTTTCATCCCAGGTTTAGTGCTAACCCTTCGGGTTAAGAGCTGGAGTTGACAGCTCAAGACTCAATCTCCTTGTCAGCAGGGATTTATTACTGCACTGTGTAGTGATGAGGTGCTTGGGTCCAGTGTGGATGAGGTGGGCTGGATGTAGCTTATAGCGTGGCTTAGATTGGCTTCAGGTCTGTTCAGCTGTTGTGTGGCCCTTGGGTGTGTCTCCTCATGACAGTGAACTAAGGGCAAGAATAGTAGGCAGTCCTAAAATTTGCCGAAGTACAAATTGCTTACTGGTTATGTGTTTTATTCACTGTGAGTGGCATATTTGATAAATTATTCCACAAATAATTTTCATCAGTATCATTTAATTTATAACCTAAACCTCCAGTTTTGCATTTATAACCTAAAGGATTGAAAACAGTGATCTACGTTTTCTTTCCAACTCCAGAAAGCTGGGGTTCCTGCCCCTCGGACAGTGATGGCAAACCTTGTGGCGCTTTCAGTAATAAATAGCCCGTTGCAGCACACGTGCTGCGGGTTCGCTACCACTGCCCTAAGACAACCTGCCCTATTTGTTAGGAGAAGCCTTTCAAACACAAGCTATAACAGGGCCGGGTGTGGTGGTGCACGCCTGTAATCTTGGCACTTGGGAGGTTGAGGCAGGAGGATTGCCTCAAGTTCAAGGCCATCCTGAACTACATAGCGAGACCCTATTGCAGAAAGCAAACAAACGAAAAAGCTATAACCAAAGGCCTCATATGTAAAAACGAGTAGGATGAGGAACAGCTGGGGCCTACTTGTTCCCACCAGCATTCACATGCACCCCAGGATTGAAACCACTGCTCTTAGGGGCCTGCGTTTGTAGACCAGCATTGTAGGATGGCAACTCGCCCTTCTAATGGTGACGTCCAAACTCTGTGATGCCTCATCAGAGATCCAAGTTGTTAGCATTGTATGAGTCACACGGTGGATCAGGAAAACATTCTGCAGACCTGACAAACATTCTTTAGATCAGTTTGACTCAGGGGTTTCAGTGCAATTTTTACGTGTGTAAGAGGTATTTTGTAGGTTGCATATTTTATAGACAGTATATAACCACATGCCCACCCCCTGCTTAGGAAACAGAATATTATTGGTATTTTAGGAGCCTCTGTGCATACGTCCTGAGTTACATCTCCCTCTGTCCAGAATTAACATCACCTTGAGCTTGAAATTAATCGTTTCCTCACTTTTCTTTATTGTGCATGTAACCCTCAACAGTATATTATTAAATTTTGCTATTTTTTGAACTATACAGAAAGCATGACATTGTACTGTTTTCTTGATTTGTCTTGCAGCAGTGTCAGCCCACACCTCTCCCAGTTTCTTTACAGCATAACCAATGGATGGGCTACAATGTTCTCCGTTCATTTCTCAGAACAGAGCAAGGAAAAGGCCAGATGAGGCCTCCTGAGTGCATCGGAATGCTTGAACTTTTTGTTTCCCCTTCAACGAGGATCTGGGTGGTTGTTTCTCTTTCGTCTCAGGGATGTCTGCTTTTGCTATGTCTTTGAGATTTTCCTTTTCAGCAGACATGGTCTTTGCCTCTCAGAGCTTCTTAGAAACTCCAAAGAACAGAAAGAAACCACTGGGTACTTCCTGTGCTGCCCCTGCCCACACAGAGTGCGTGTGAGGACTCGTGCCTCTCGGCTTCTTGGGCTCTCCCTTTTCCTGGCCCTGTCTCCCATTTTATGGTTTCTAGGAGTGGGGACGGGGTGGTCCCTCCTCCTTTCTTGCTTTTTTTCCTTCTCTACACTTTTCTCTCTACCTTTCTGTGATATATTTGGTAGGGGAAGGGCACTGTGGATTGAACCCAGGGCCTTTGCATTGAGTTACATCCCCAGCCCTTTAAAAAAAAATTTTTTTTTTTTTTTTTGAGAAAAGGCCTGGCTAAGTCACTGAGCTGCTCAGGCTGGGCTCAAATTTAAAATCCTCTTGCCTCAATTTATAGGCATGTGCCATTACACCCACCCAGCTTGAAGTTATATTCCTGATGACTGTCCTTTTAGTAGTTACCCAGCATATTAATTTACATTATTAGTGCTAAAAATTGTCTTACTCTTCTTCCCATTCTCTCTCCTTTGACAAAATTTTGTCATCTTCCATTTCACTTTAACCTCTTATTTTTTGCCATTCGAATCTGTCAAGATAATGTCTTTAGCTGTTTTCTGTTTTATTAATTTTCCTTTAGTTGTGTATATTCTATCTCATCCATCTACTGAATTTTTTATTTTAATCACTATATTTTTCTTTAAAGTCATATGGGTTTTTTGTCTTTGTTTTTTAATATCTGCCATTCTTTGTTGTCTCCTGCTAATCTTTCTAAAATCTATATTTTATTTTTTAAATGTAAGAGTAAACATGAGGTATTTTATATCTATTCTAGTATCTGCAGTCTTGTTTGGTTTCTTTTATCATTTATTGTTCCTACTGATTCTCATAGTTGTTTCTTTGTGTGTTTTGTGATTTTTAGCAGAGTTCGTTTCCTTCACATCTTTATCCTTGAGGGTTCTTTGTGGCCTGGATTGAAGTTAAGTTCCTGCAGAAAAAATGAGAGTTTGCCTTTGCTGGCAGGGTAGGGCAGCCAACCTGAAATCTTCAAGCTCCTCACTTGGCACTTTTCAGATCATATATTTCTCATGAAATGAGGCCACAAACCTGCAGGTCTTAGTTGCAAACTCAAGAGAAAGCTTTTCATTCCATTTTACGTCAAGGTCAAGATGGGCATGTTTTGTTCAGGCTCTTTCTGCGTGGCAGGTTATTTCTTCTTTCTGCCCCATCCCCAGTTTTAGTCAGGATCTGCCAGAATTAGGTCAAACCGTATGCGAATGCCCAGAAAACTCAGCAGTGTCTCATAGTTCTGGCCCACAAAACTGAAGATCATGGATTCCACACCCTCAGTGACTCCAGGAGCCTCAGAGGCTCTCCGAGACAGCAGTAAAATCTGAAGCAGAGGCCTCTGCGGGTTTCATAGGAGGCTTCAAGGCCAAAGCGTTTGCTCACCTGCCTCCCAAGATCTAAGGCTCCCGTTTCTATTTGTTTCAGAATCTTCAGGCCAGCCCTGCAGCTATATTTTTTTTTAAATAGATTTTGTATTTTCTCGGCATTTTGTTTTAATCAGGAGGATTTCTCGGGGCCTTTCTCCAGTACTTGGGTTGTTCCACATCTCTGAACTCATTTCTGTTGATATAATTGAGGCCTTGGCATTGTACCTGTTGTTTTACGAATTCAAACAGACCTCCACTTAAACCCAGAGACTGCAATTCAGGTGTCTCTCAGATGTCTGGCAGTTTCATCCTTTGATCTAGAATCCCACTAAAGATGGAAATTATATTTTACTTTATATTGTTTGAATTTGCCACCTGCAAATCCTTTTAAGATTAGAGTTTGACATACAAAATGGTTCAGTGGGTGGGTATATTACTGTTGTTTTCAAGATCCCTCTTGATTTGCTGTGCAGTTCTCCAAGTGTTCCTTAGATGACTTGGATTCCACATGGGAAAGCAAAGCTTCTATAGCAAAAAGACACTGTCGAGACTTTCAGAAGTCAAAGAAAGTGAACAGTGGGACTCAGCCCCATAGACTCCTCGGCACCCCTCTCCTGGTTCCACAGCCCGGCCTCGGGGAAGCTGCACTCAGTGGATTATCCTTGAGTACATCTGTGATCTTTCTTAGGCAAGGATTTGTAGCTTCGTCAATTCTGCCTAATTAGGAGGGGTAAATAGTGGTTTCAAATGAGTGAGTCAGCCTGGGGCCTACGGCTTGAAGGTAGCGGTTCTTATAATTACTACTTTAATTTTAGAATGGGTTTCTGAAATAGATACATTCTCAGGCCTAGAATTTAATTTTTTTTCAGTCTAGTGTTTTAAAATGGTATTTATGCACACTTGTTAGCAATTATCTCACTCATGGTTTCTTTGCCAAGAGTAACAGAGATCCTGTTGGTAATAACTTTAGTATTTATGCTGTGCACACATGTTCATTTTAATGAATAAATGAACGGTAGAACCATACATCTTCCAGCTCTAAGGGATCTTTCTGAGTTAAAAGTTTCTAAACAATATATATGGCTGAGATTCCATTTAAGCTTTCAAATGCTTTAGGAGCATCTGGAAGCTGACTTGCTCCCAAGAGGCCACCTCGGGCAGTAGAAACGACCACTTATGGCAGTGAGAAAGGCCACCTCGGGCAGTGGGCAAGTCTGGGCTTTGCAGCCCACAGCCTGGGTGGGAGTCCCTACCCTGCCTCTCCTGTCCACGTGGCCTGGGACACGCCATTTAACCTCCTCATGCCTCGGTGTTTCCCTCGGCTAAAACACGGACAGCAATGTCTGCACCACCAACTGCCATGAGATGTCCAGACATGGAAAGAACTGAGGCCCAGACCCATGACAGCTGTGCAGTAAATACTTAGCTTTACTGTTATCATTCAACTTTCCTGCCACTTAATCCAGGTAGCATTAATGAAAAATGTAAATCAAAAGTTAAGAAAGAAAAAAAGCTCCATCCCCCTACCATCCTACTGTTGATGGAATGTGTTTCCCAAAAGTATTGTTAAAAAATTCTGGTTTACAAAGATCCACAAGCCTTCCACAAATAACAGAGAGCGAACCAGAAAACTAATTTCACACACAAGGTTCAATGAATCGGTTACAAAGTAACTGTTTTTTTCAGCATGTTTTGACCTTTTAAATTAGTTTTTTGGATAGATGGAGTATATGTAAACAGTTCTATGCATGTGTAGAAAATCTCTATCTTCTTCACAGTTTTACTGTGAATCTAAAACTACTCTTAAAAAATCCAAACACTCTAAGATGCTGACCTTCCAGCCCCTGCACAGGTGACGTTGTCCCGTTCCTCCGGGTTTCTCCTGGTTTTCACTGCCATTTAGGAGTGTGCATCTTCTTTTATCTTTCCTTTTGCTTTCAAACAAATGATTTGAAGCACTGTATTCATTACATTGTCTTGTAAGCTTCCCATGTTAATACATTATAGCACTCTACCTCATCCCTTTTATCTCAGCCCCAATTCTAATTTTTCACACAGCTTATTAAAAGAACATTGTACTGCTTTTGTTGAGAATACAGAAGTGTGAAGCCAGGAGTACCACAGGAAAGAAGTGTGTGCGAAGCCCCTATTGTGATCGGCACAGGACCTGTGGGATCCCGCAGAACAGAGGGCGTCTACCTGGAAACACTTGTTTTTGAATAACCCACATTCCCAGCCCCGCCTCCCACCTCCAGGTGTGCAGGTTGAGGGGAGTCCTGAGGGGAGGGCCGCAGAGGGGAGCCGTACAATCTCTGCTTGTGCCAAGGGAGCATCGGGGGCCGCATTCCCGAAACCTGGCGGGGCGGGGGGTGCCAGGCACAGCTGTTCATTCATTCTAGTGACAGTTCGCTAGCTGCTGCCCCACATCTGTGCACCTGGGGAGGCTTGTCCTGCTTTTAAATTGTTTTTCTACAGTGGATCATGTTCATGCTTCTGGTTAAATTTTTCCTTTTTCTGAAGGTAAAAGTGGATATACAGTGAAAGATGCCTTAATTCCCAGTTTCCTCCCCAGAGACACTTATCAGTTCTGTGTACTTAAAAGGTTAGAGGTTAATCCTCTTTTCCTCACACACTAATTGCTTTATATACCTCTACATCTTGGTTTGGTTAAGTATATTAACCTATACCAAATAATAAATCTCGAGGATCAGTCTCTATTACATTTACATATTGCTGCCTTACTCTCCTCTTTAAGGAACACACAGTATTCTTTGTATGATTTTGTTACGGGACACAGCTTCAGCAACTTGCCCTACAACGGGCCAGTCACGCCAAGAGACAAGGAAGATGACTTTCTAGAAACACCAGCAGGACGAGAAGATGGAGGGCTCTTACCCAAAGTCCCTTTTGTTCGGGAAGCTGACTTACAAGTAGTTATATCAGTTATATCGGCAGCCGATCGGTGTTCCCCGACTGCTGGGCGCCTTCACACAGCAGTGGGCCGGCAAAGCAAGCTGACCCTAATCTCCTAGTCACGAGATGCTTTTCAGTTCTGCAGATGTCAAGGACAAAGATTCCGATGGGCTCTTCTTTGCACCGATTAGTTCTTCCACGTGCAGTTCCTGATCTGTCACTCGGTGACCGGCTGCTGGGGCCGATCACCAGGCTCGCCATGATGAGAGAAAACATACTTCACTGGATTACTGTAGAAGAGAGGGGTCGGGTGGGGTTCAAACAGGGAGTTGACACGAGATTTGGTCTTAGCGCTTGGCTTCAGTTTTACCCTAATGTATTTAAGCAGCCTTCTGTGGGGTGACTTGTAGGTTGTTTGTCCTTGTTTGCTCCTATCCTTCAGTAGGCCGAGGCAGGGAGCTTGCTGTGAGTTCAAGGACAGCCTGAACTGCATAGTGAGACCCTGTCTCAAAACAAAAAACAGAGAGGGAGGGAAAGAAAAGAAAAAAAAAAAAGCGGGAAGGAGGGAGGCGAGCGGGAGAGACAGACAGAGACAGCACGCTGGAATAAATATCCTGACCCAGGTATCGGTGTACATGTGCTCAGTTCCAGTGCTGCTGCTTAGACAGATTTCATGAAGTCAAACTGTTGATCAAAATGGAGAGGTCCACTCACTTAAACTCTATATTCTAGAGGGGTGGGGGGAAGCACACGCACATCTAGACAGAGGAATCCTGAAGCCCCGTGTGCCCATCCTCAGCCTTAACTGTCAACTCAGTGCCAGACCTGTGTCCCTGCCCCAAGTGATTATTTTATGGTTTTCTGAGACAGTATAGCTGTGTAATTATAACAATAAGCGATATCCTGTATTCAGTGCAGTTATAAATATTTGTTTCTCTTTTTTTTGAGACAGGATCTCACTCTATAGTCCAGACTGACCTTTAACCTACTGTGCAGCTCATGCTGGCCCTGAATTCACTGCAGTCCTCCTGACTCAGCCTCCCAAGTGCTGGGATTACAGGCATGTACCACCACTCTTACCTTAGTTTGTGATTCTTTAAATAGATTTTTTTTAAAACTATAATACCTTTGCTTACACCTAACACTCAGTAAATACTCAAATTTCCTAGCTGGTTTTATGTAAATATTTTTTATGGTTGCCTCAGAAGGATTCAGATTAGGTCCCTGCACTGTAGCTGGTTGCTGTGTCCCTGAACTCCTGAGTCTGTAGTTCCGCCTTCCTTTTTCTCCCGTGTTTAATGCATCCTGGGTATAGCCCCCCGCCATAAAAGGTATATTTTCTTCAGGCAATCGATAAAGCTTCAGATTTGGTCAGATGTAGGTTCCATGTTGGGGACAATATTCATGATATTTATAAGCCCACCTGGTTGTCTTTGTGTGATACCCTCTGATACGTGAAGGATTGCCAGATGTCGAAACTCATTCCTTCATCCCATCATCCTGTCATTCCGCCCTCCCTTCTCCATGTCTCAGGTGTGACACAGTGATGGCAAACCTTTCGAGCTTTCAGTGGTAACAGACAGCCCACTGCGGCGCGTGAGCCACGGACCCGCCACCACTGGCTATAGTAGCCCTGTGCAGAGGAAATTCCTTCATCTGCTGTGTGATGATACCAGATTATAACATGCACAGGAATCAAGATAAACGCTTGGTCCTCCCCCCACTTACCAGTTTGAAATAACAGAGCTGGTTCCCAGCATCCTCTGAAAGGTGGTGAACGAGCAGCTTACATTTACTTGGTTTTTATCTGTTTGAGTTCCCTTGTGAACTTGTGGGTTTTGGTGTATCTGAAACGGCCCGACCGTGGCAGCTGTGCTGTTGATGCTCACAGTCACCATCCCGAGGCAGTGGGAGGCTGCAGGCTGCCTGTGCTCTGCCCCTGGCCCCCCAACCCCCAGGGCATCGTGAGCCTCGCCTTCCCCAGCCGGCCACGCTTCCTTTCAGTGGGAAGTGGCTTTTAGTCTTGGGTAGCAGGGGTGAGTGTCCATTGCCAGAATCCTTCATTTCTAGGCCTTATCGGAGAACGAGGCAAGGCCATACATATTTTTAAAGGAAAAACATTTAAATACTGATATCTTTCATTCAAAATTTAAGACTGCACAGTTTTACCTGTCTGATTTTATGCCTGGCTCTTATAGTAAAAAAACTTCATCCTAGCAATATTAACATAATAATTGTTTGCTTCATCCTATGAATTATATTTGCAAAGAACAGCATGAATATTATTAACAATGTGATTATAAAAATCTCTTATTTTTTGGTGGTTCTTTTTGTCCTCAGAGTGCCTTTTATCCTACTGGAATGCACAAATGACTGTTTTAAAGTCACCTGAAATAATTCTGTCAGTGGGATTTGCCAAAACATTGAGGCTCATTTGTTTCTTCTTGCCTTTTAAATTCATACTTATTTAAATTTGCTTTTATACTTAAATATAAAACATTTACCTGGTTCCAAAGTCAAATACACAAAGCAGGGTCTATTCAGAAGAGTCTGGTTTCTCCTACCCTCTCTACCTGTTCTTCACCTGTTTGTCCCTAAGTGTATATGTGACTGAACCAGGCCTGTTTGCCTACTGCACAAAGTGCCAATCACAGAAACAACAAATTTTGCAAAAATAGAACTTATTCATGGGGCAGCCAAGTACGAGGGACGGGAGCCAAGTCTCAGATGTCCCTCTTTGCAGGTATTTATGAGGTAAAGAAGTGAGACTTGGGGGAAAAGGTGGGTGGAGACAGTCTTCATGGCCATTTCTGGGATGTACATTCAGACACCAGCAGTATTTGTGTGATCTGAGGGCAGTTTTTGGCCTCCTGACATCAGAAGATCACACACTAGACACGTTCACAGGTCCAGTTTAAGAGCTGGTGATACCAAGCATGATGACACATTTCGGGTGGGAGCATCATGGCTTCAAGGTCAGCCTGGGCAACTCGGTGAGACCCTGTCTCAAGATTAAAAAAAAAAAAAAACTTTAAAAAGGGAGGTATCGCAGTGGTAGAGGGCTTGCCTAATACTCAGGAAGCCCTGGGCACATTCCCAGTACTGTTTAAAAACAACAACAACAACAAAAAAAAAAAAAAACAACGGTTGGTAGTTGTGACGAAGATGGCCTCGGAGTCCCTGAAAAGTAACCTAGGCAACCATTATCATCCTGAACCACACATCAGAGGTGCTATCTCCAGCAGGGCTAATGGAGGACTCAGTACATAGCTGAGGTGTGTGACCTCCACAATTCATAATTTTAGTCAAGTAACAGCAAATAACTAGAAGCAAGTGAAGCTGGAGGGTTCCTTTAGGCTTCCCTCACTTCCATGTGTCTGTGATAGAAGCAAATGCACACACGTGTGTTCTCCCACCACCCTGCCTCTGGAAGACCTGAGGTGCAGCAGACAGCTTACTCCACCTTGTGTTTGTCTCCAGCGGCGGTGCATCCTGGAGGGGTTCAGTGGGGGTGGGTGGGGTGCTCCTCTCGCCCTTTTTCAGCCTCATGGGCTTCCAGGTTGAGGAAGGAGGGAGCGCAGTTTATTCAGAGAGTTTCCAGCAGTGGACCCGGGGCCGTTCCTGCCCGTGCTGCCATGACCGTGTGCTGAACCACTTGCATGTGCCTTGCCCTGTTGCTGGCCCAGTGTCTTTGGGATGAGCTCATCAGATATGGCTGGGGAAATGTATATGCATTGTCTTTACTAGATTTACTTTTTTTAAAAGAAATTTTGAAGCAGAGTCTTGCACGGGCTGCGCTTCGACTTGGTACCCACCTGCCTCAGCCTTCCAGAGTGTATGTGTCACCACATCTGGGCGATTTTCTTTATTACCTGCTGCCACTTCCCACCAACAGCTCATGAGAGGAAGCCAGTCCACTTGCAGTGGTCTCAGATGAGCCTGGCGTGGGCCTGTGAGCAGCCACACTCACCACAGGTGGACCTAGGATCACACACACCAGCCGAAGATGGCCAGGAAAGGGGCTGCTCTGATTCTGAACCACAAATTAGAGCCATTTCTATGCCAGTGCCTCCTGAGTCTTCCATTTCTGTGTTGTTCTATTTGGTTTCTTTATACTTGCATGCTGCGTGTGCTTGGTGCAAGTGTCTGGATCTTTCTGTGATGCAAATGCTCCGATTACAGGGGAACACGTCCCCAGTCCTGTTCTTGAAGTGGCCGCCGTGTCCTCAGAGAACATAGAGCTTCCAGAGCGGATTCTTGACCCTCCTCGGGCTTCAGCATTATTTCTGAGAGACAGAAACTGGAAATGACTGGAGGATGATGCAGCTCCCTTCGGTGGTCTGGCTGAGTGATTCGGGCTGAAGAAGCCCGCGGGGATGTGCAGGGCAGGACGGCCATGAGAAGCACCAGCGTCTCAGCCGCCTGCGGGCCCAGAGCTCCTGGTGAGAAGCCTCGATGTGCACCTGACTCAGGCTGTCCCCACGTGGGCCCCGTTACCCACACTTTGGACATTCATCATCCAAGCTGCTCCTTCTGACCCAACTTGCACCCCACCTTCTCCCTCTGTGTAGGACCAAAGGCTGGAGGGATTAGCCTCATTGTCTGTGCACAGAGATCAGTTTAGCATGGCAGCCTTGCCAGGCCACCTGGCACATGGCATTCCCCTGGCCAGAGTGCGTGGGGTTCGATCTCTGTCATTCAAGCACCAGCGTCTCGGTGTTGCTCCGGAAGAGCCTTCCCAAGCCAGCCACAGCTGCAGCAGCCTGGTGCCGGTGCCTGGGAGATGTTTCAGTGGGTGCTTCCCTCCCCCGCCGCCTTCCCAGCAGCACATCCAGGGAGTCCCTGTACCCTCCCCCGAGTACCTCCCAGCACTTGCTTCTGTAATCCCTGCAAAGCGAACCTGACCACAGCTGAAGTGGGGAGAGAGAAGATCACAGCAGCCTGCAGTTGGGGGCAGGAGAAATGGAGTGGGCAGCATCCACCGACATGGCTCAAGAAATGACATTGCTGGCCAGAGCCCAGAAAAGACCCAGCAAATGCTGGTCAGGCCCAGGTCCTGTTGGGTGCGGGGCCCAGTGCCCATCCTGATGTCAGCCGGCAGCCCGTCTCCTGGCCCCACCACGTGCCAGGCGCCATGCCACACAGCCCTATCTCTGAGGTCACTCATCCAGTCTTCCTAGCCCCAGGAGGTCGTCTGATACCCGTTTCACAGATAAATGGGGCACAGACTGTGATTGCTAAGCCAAGTGATGCTTCATCTCCCACCTAGTATGGGGGATTGAATCCAGACCCTTCATGCTGAGCTACATCCTCAGCCCTTTTTAAAATTTTGAGACAGGATCTTGCTAAATTGCCCAGGCTGGGTTTGAACTTGTGATCCTCCTGGCTCAGCCTCCCAGCATGCCAGGATTACAGGCATGCCCAGCTCAAGTGATATTCTCTCTCTCTCTGTTACTAGTGGTACTAGGGATTGAACCCAGGGCCTCACCCATGCTAGGCAAGCCACTCTACTCTTGAACTACATCCCCAGCCCTCAAGTGATACATTTTTGAAATAAATATCCTCTCCGGACACATTGGGTAGTATGTATTCTAAGTATATGTCAAGTAAATGGACACTTTACTGCAGTTGCAAAGGCAGACACCCCATTAGCACTTTTTCTTTCTTTTTTCGGGGGAGAGTGACAGAATCTTGCCATGTAGTTCAGGCTGACCTCAAACTCATAGCGATCCTCGTACTTCAGCCTCCCAAATGCTCGGATGACAGGCATGTGCCATCACACCCGGCTTTAAATTTAAATTAACCCAGGCAGGCCCCAACTTGAAATATCCCTGCCTCAGCCTCCTGCATAGCTGAGATTAGAGATGTGCACCACACCGCCTGCAAGTACCTTTCTTCATTTAGGGACTGTTCCTAGTGGCTCTCTGCGCCAGGCCCTGGTAGGGAGGCCTCAGTCTGGCCAGACAGCCACGCATTAAACTGGCTCCAGAACTTGACACCCTTACGATGTCCTTCATTCTCCTTTTTCTAACTCAGGAGACCCAGCCACCTCTCTGGAGAGCTTCCTCCACCTCCTCCCCAGCGACCTCACAGCTCCCACAGAGCGAGTTCAAGTCCTGCCCCGCTGCTTCACCTCTCTGAGCCTTGTTTTTCCCATCTGCACAAGTGGCAGCTCCCCAGAGGTCCCTTCCCCACCTCAGCAGTCACAGACTTTGTCACTGTGGCCTTGAGGAAGGCCACCATTCTGCATCCCTTTGAGCTGGGCATCCCCAGGACTGAGTGTGGCTGTTCTGGGAGCCTCCTTGCAGAGGTGGCCGGCACACACTGATGGGCCCTTGATCGCCTCTCCAAAATGTAGATGCTGCCGTCTTGGTCCAGGAGGACAGTGGCCCCTGGAAAGGCAGAGGCGTGAGCTGGGGGGGGCTTTGTGCCCCCAGCCAGTGGCGTGAGGATACAAGTGGCTCAATCAGGTGTGGGAATTCTGCAGTGGACTCACCACATCCTGCTCATCAAAGCACCTGCCCACAAGACCCAAGGAGGAGACGGCATGTGCCAGTACTCGCTGCCCAGGGAGAGGAGAGGGTGTCCCCTCTCTCCTCATGCTCTAGTTCCCATCCAGGTCATTGTCCTGCCATCAAGATGGCTGTGCCCCTGCACATGGCCATGATCCTTACGGCAGGGACCTGGTCTCCTTCCCTCTCCTGGCTTGGGTTCCTAGCGTGCAAACGGCAGAGGCCAGCTCAGGCTGACAGCAGCAAACAAGGATTTGCTGGACAGCCCAAGGTGTCTGCAGGGTGAGGGGGCCTGGAGACCCACTCAGCTGGAGCAGCCCTGGCGGCTCCTGCAGGATCTAACCACTGAGCTCCAGATCCCAGCCCTGAGCATCCCACCTCTCATCTGGAAGAGGGGATACCTCGAGGGGCAGTGCCACTGAATGGGACCAGCAAGAGAAAGTGGATTCCCCCAAGGAAAAAGAGAAAGTGAAGTGGCCACTGAGCCAAAGCCAGCGCAGGTGCACATGTCACCATGGCTGTGTGTCCTTGGCCAGCCACAGGGAAGCAGATCCTCACCAAAACCCCAAGCAGGGAAGCAACAGCTCAGGGGACCGGGAGGAGACTCATCCCTTGCAGCCTTGTCTAGTGTCCATGCCCAATATCCCAGTTGGGTTTAGGCCACTCACCTGGAGAAAAGGTGAGAGTCATCCCTGTGTCCGCCCAGCTGGGGCCAGAGCCCTGCAAGTGTTTCCACAATTGACCGGCAGGGGGACAAGTCTCAGCTGCTGACTCCAGGTGCATCGGCCTCTGCACAGTGTGAAGGCCCGGCCACCTCAGCAGGCAGCAGGACGAAGGATGTGGCCAGAGCATCAGCACCCGCTTGCGTCTGCCACAGGCAACCCTTCCGCTAGAACCTTCTTCTTTTGTTGGCTTATGAGCCCCCACGAACCCACCCAGGTTTTCCTTCCACCTCAGCCACTGTTTCCTTTGCAGCTGCTTCATCAACTACTCCACCTCTGCATTCTTGCATTTTGCTGGAACTCCAGCCCCTTCTTGGCCTCTGCCCTCCTCTGCCCTACTTCAGATGTTTCAGTAACTGTAGTTCCTTTGGTCTCTTTTCAGGACCAGCTCTTTCCCACCTCAGGGCTTCTACTTGTGCTCTTCCCTATGCTGAAAAGTCGGCCCCTCTTTTCATAGTCAGCTCTCCCACATCTTTCAACTCCTTAGACAGGCCTTCCCTGGCCCCACGCTTCTGTGGGTCCTGACCTGTATCCCCTCCTCTGTTATTATCTGCCTTAACCCCTGCTTATTCCTTGTAAAACAGTATTTTTGTTTGTTTTTTGAGATATAGTCTCGCTATGTAATTCAGGCTGCCCGTGAACTCACTATGTAGCCCAGACTGGCCTTGAGCTCACAGTGATCCTCCTGCCTCAGCCTCCCAAGTGCTGGGATTACAGGCATGCACCACCATCCCTAGCCTAATACTTTTAATTTTGTAATTTTGTCTTCATCAGCCTCCCTGTAGATAATAGGTTTGGTGAGGACAATGTACCTGCCTGTCAGGTTCACCTCTGCGTTCTTAGTGCCTAGCACATAGTTGGCACTATTTGCTGAATTGATGACACATCACTCAACTAGCGAAGAAGGGATGGAGGTAGGACTGAGACTCAGTCTGTGTTCTATCTACCCCTCCTCATGATTCTGAACCATGAAACCAGGAAGAGGATCAGAGTTAGTCTTGCCTGTGCGTGCCTGCGTGCATGCGCAGGGTGGTACTGGTGGTAGAACCCAGGGCCTCACACACACTAGGCAAGTGATGGGCTGCTGAGCCACATCCTCATGCTTGGCGGTGCCCTGTAATGTAGTTATATTATCACACACAAGGGTCCAAGTCCGTGAGCTGTGTCACGGGGCTGCCGCTGCTGTGGAGGAAGCGTATCTGCTGGGGAGTCTCCTCTAGACCCAGGCCGCAGATGTAACTGGAAACGCAGAGTGCCTCCTCATCCCTGGCTGAAATCTACTTCTCTCCCCGCTGGTCTGTTTTCTCATTCCTCTAGAGCCAGGCCTGGCTTGTGCCCCAGGAAGGGAAGTGGTCAACTGTAGCAGCCGAAAACACTGCCCTGGAGAAACCAAAGCTGCCCCCGCTGCCAAGGCAGCCCTGTCTCCTCCTGCCACCTGGCCTGGCCCCAGCTGTTCTGGGGCACAAGCAGGCACAGACACCAGGAATGGACTGAGATCTTTCTCTAAATCCTCCATGAACATCAGAAGGCAGAGTGCCAGATGCTCCTGTGACACCGACTGACACCCGGCTTGGGCCGGGTAAAAAATGAGGAGGCGAAGTGGGGTGGGTGGGGCTGGGCGGGGCCTCCCTTGTGCAAGAGAACTGCTCGGGCATTGCCTGAACCGGAATAAGAGTTCCTCTCGAGAAGCTCTGAATCTCTCTGGGACCCCGGGCCTTTGACATCTGTGAAGTCTCTTGGCTCTCATCTCCAAGTAATATTTTCTAACGCAGTATATTACAAACCCCAAGTAATTGTGAAATGCGGTTTTGAATTATTTTTAAAATTGTGGCAAACACAAGTTCCTTGTTCATACTATAAGAATTAACAGCTGACTCGGACATGTTATATTTTGAATTGTCTACAGCATTTTAATTTCAAAATATCTGTAATTTCTTTTTTTTTTTTTTTTTTTTTTTTGATGCCGGGGATTGAACTCAGGGCCTTGTGCTTCCTAGGCAAGCACTCTAATCACTGAGCTAAATCCCCAGCCCCAATATCTGTAATTTCAATTGATGACAAAGTATTGGTGTCACTAATGCAACTGTGATTTGTTACCTACATTCCTAATTGAAGAAAATGCTAATTTTGAGTTAAAAGTAAATAAAAATGCAGATGCAATTGTTTTCTCCCCCGGGTTCAGGGACCTCCTGGATTCTTTCTGTGGACTGCAGGTTACTGTGCCCTAAAGACTATCGGCCTCACTTCGCCAACTTCTGTGAAAGTCCTCTGAGGACAGAGGCCACCCTTCATCTTACATTAAGTATGCAGAAAGGGCCACACAGAGGCCCAACCCTGGTCTGTTGTGTCTCTTGGGGTTTCTTGGTAGATGGCAGTGATAATTTCTGTTTTCAATCTTTGTACTTCTTTGTTTCTTTTCTTATCTTATTGCATTGTCTGGGCTCTTCAGTACAGTGTTGATTAGGAGCAACCACAGAGGGCGCCTCTATCTTACTAAGCTCAAAACTCATTTACTAATCTATGCAATAAAAATATAAAGCATCTATAGGGTGCCAGATCTGTGCTGGGGATGAAGATAAACACAGTTGATGAGACTGAGCAGCGGAAGGATGTCAGTGAAGATGGCAATGTTGACATTGTTAATTCTGCAGACATACTGAGCCTGTCCCTTGTGGTCCTGTTGCCCACAAAGTATGGAAGTAGATCTTTGCAGGGGACCCCAGGGCCCGGGGCACAGGTTAGGGTGGGGCAAGAGGCAGGCAGGCAGGTGGATAGAATCCCGAGTGAAGCCTCCAGCAGGGCATCAGCCAAAGCCTGGGGCCCAGATTTGCCTCGTGAGGACCTGTCTGTGCTAAGCTTATAGCTGCCAGCAGGTCCAGTTTTTAACATCAACCAAAGGAGATGGGCAATTAGAGGAGGGAATGCCTGGACCCTCTCCTCTTCCCCTGCCCACCGTGTGATATGAGTGTGGAGTGGGGCTTGGGGGGCGGTCCCCCCATCCTCTTTCTGTCCAACTGGTCCTGGGGGAAGAGTTTTTAGTAAAATATAAGGAGGCTGAAGTTTAAAATGGACCAGATTACACCTTAGGAATTGGAATAGGACTGTTAGAATAACCAAATGTGAATAAGAAGTCAAGAGGTCAGACCAAAACAGTTTTAAGAAAGCCTGCTGCCCAGCAGGAGTGGGAGAAGGGAACAATACCTGGGGTGGGGGTGGGGTAGATAATGCCCCCACAAGATAGCCACACCTCGTCCCCAGAACCCTCAGCAGCTTGTTGCCTGCGCTTGTGATTAAGTGAGGCTCTTGAGAACAGCAAGGATCCTGGGTCATGCAGGTGAGCCCAATGCCATGGAGGCTGCGAGGCCTGGCGGCGAGGCCTCCTGCTGAGGGCCTGCAGCTGAGACGACTGGAGTTGTGGCCATTCAGCCCGTGTTTCCAGCCACACTGCAGCAAGCCAGAGAGATTGCAGAGGGACAACCTTCACACCTCCGGGAGGCTGGAAATTAGTCTTGAGCACAGGACACTGATCACTAGGGCTGTGATGGACCGGAATAAATAAACCCTTTGAAATAAGCCTCGCTTTCCACATCCCCTCCACCATCTCCCTTAGTGACATCTCTAGAGTTCACTACATTTACCGGTTTACTCCAGAGAGCCATTTGTCCTGTCATTCCCTCCTCAATCTCATCTAAAAAGTAAAAAAACCATCAGGCTTTGGCTGTTTCTTCAGACGTCATCTCTTAAAACGATGCCTCGTGTGTAAAATTAACAAAACCTGATGCTTTTCTCGTGCGAATCAGCTCTTGCATTAATTGGTTTCCTGGACCCCGCCCAAGAGCCCACAGCAGAGCTGCGAGGGAAGAGGGGCTTCTCCCCACAGTGGTCCCTGGAGCCTTCGAAGAGCGGAGGAAGGAGGGGCGGATGCGGGCTGGCTACAGGCTGGACAGACACCAGGAGCCTCAGCCGCAGCCCCGTGGGGGCCTCGTCAGAGTTCAGGGCTCCCCGCTGTAGGACGGCGCGTCTCTCTTGTCTTAGGCACTGCCTGCGTGCGCCGCCGGTTTGTGACAGTGTGTTACAGCGGCGGCAGGACACTCATACCCGCCAGGGCGGAGGGGTGCAGCGTTCGGCCTCTGCCCTCGGGGGCTGGGGA
This sequence comes from Hystrix cristata, assembly GCA_004026905.1. Classification (NCBI taxonomy): domain Eukaryota; kingdom Metazoa; phylum Chordata; class Mammalia; order Rodentia; family Hystricidae; genus Hystrix; species Hystrix cristata. Next base: position 21,854 of record PVJO010020328.1, read on the forward strand.
CCGGCGGCCTGTGCGGTAAGAGCAGGCCACACAACTGGCCGTGCGGGGGGCTGGGAGGCCGGGCGCCCACCGAGGCCGCCCCTCCGCGGGCCGAGCCGCCCGCCCCTGCACGCAGGAGGCCTCGCCCGGCCGCGGCGGAGGAAGGAAGTGCTTCCCTCCGCCCTCCCCTGCGCCCCGGCCCGGGGGCTCGTGATTCGCGGTCGCTCCCGAGGCGGACCTTGGTCGTTCCAGGCGGGGACGCCGGGGCGGGGCGCGGCGCGGCGGGCGCGGGGGTCGCAGTCGCTGCGGGGGCCGCGGGCTGGCGGGCGCGGGGTGAGTGTCGGGCCGCGCGCCGCTCCGGCCCTCGGGCGGGGCCCAGCAGCAGCCCCTCGCGCCGGCGCTCCCGTCTCCCGGCGCGGCGGCGCCCGGACCCTCCCCTGCCCGCCGGCTCCCCCGCTCCGGGTGCCTCTGCTGCCCCCCGCGCCGCCCGGCGAAGCAGCAACAGGTGAACCGGGTTCCATCCTCGTCTCCCTCTTCAGGTGAAGACGACAGCGGGACGCGCAGAGACCCAGCCGCTGGCTTTGGTGACGCAGCCAGCCAGGTGTGTGAAGTCCAGGTGCGCGTTCCTCACCCCGCCTCGCAGGACGAGCCACCGCGAGAGGAGACCTGCAGCAGGTAGTGCCGGGTACCCCAGGAGGAGGCCGGAATGAGGGAGCCCCGGGGCTGCAAATCCCTCACCTGGAAGTACTTGAAACGGCCACTTCTTGGGGTGACCGAGAGGACCAAGAATCGTGGCTTGGGCCGGCGACAGAGAGGGGAGTCCTGTCCAGGAACGCCCCAACCTTGGTACCTCCCTGGGTGCGTGCGGTCTTGTAGGCTTAGCCAAGTGCCCTTGCCTCCCTGGGCCTCAGTTTCCTTACCTGTCCCATGGGATCCATGCGTACCTGCCCCCCAGAATCGCTGAGGAAAGTGAGATGCCTGTGCTTAGCACTGTGCCCCTCCACCCTGGCGCCCACCCTCCGAAGGCCTTTTGTTCTCGGGGTCCCTTTAACTTCGGGGTGTCAGGGCTGTCTGAGATCGATGGAGTTTCCAGGTAGCCCCACTAGAGACTCAAAGCCTCCTGAGCGAGCCCAAGGCTGGGGCAGCAACTCTCCCTTGCGTTCCCCCAGGAGAAAGCCTGGTAAGGGCAGGGTTTTAAAAATCTTAAGGCTACAGCTTGCACAATACCAGAACTGCTGTGCTGCCCCCAGGCCTGCTCACACTAGTTGAGCAAGAAGGGGAAGCCCAGAGAGTTGGTGTCCTCAAGCCTCCTGTCCTGGCCACTACAGCCTACAGGTTTGGAGCCTTCGCCACAGGCTGGCAGCAAGTTTACCTCGGTCCTGAATCTCGCCCCCAAAGCCAGGCCACCCTCACCCTGGCCTCCCTGTGTTGTCCCTGCCACACCCGCGCCCATCACACATGGGCTCCTGGTGCTCCTTCTCATTCTCGATTCTCTCCTGCCCTTGCCAGACTAACCCTGCCGTTGCTCTGGCAACAGCCCCTTGTTCTCCGAAACTTTTCACCCTGGCAGGGCCTGTGCACTCGCTCTTCCCTTTCCTGGGAGCGCACCTCCCTGAGATCATGTGCTTGGCCTTGGATGATGTGATCTCCCTTCCTTGTTTCTTGCCTTTTGGTTTATCTTCCCAGCTGAATCAGCCCACCCAGGTCCTGACCTTTTTCCTGTCTCTTCATCTTGGATTCCCCAGAACTCAGTGCCTGGTGTCTCATGAAGAGTCAGATAATTTTGTGCAATTGCAACCAGACTATCTAACCATCCAAGTTCTGTGTTTCTCCCTTCTTGTTGCTTAACAGTGTTCTTACTACATTTCTACACAGACCTCAGTGCTGTTGTCACTCCTACAGCTGTCTGCCTTCTTTAGCTCCTCCCTAAAGCGGGACCTTTCCAGGTTTTAACACGATATCCAACTTGGCTGTAAACACTGTTGTCCATCTTATGCTGTTTTTTTTTTTTTCCTTTTTTTTTTCCAATCAAATGATTTCTTTGAAATGTAGTTTCCAAAATGGAGTGTCCAAGTCCAGGGCATGCTCACTCTGAAGGCAGTTGCCCCTGTTACTAGATGTCTGTTTAGCATAGTCACCTCCCACTCCGTGTGTGTAAGTTTCCCCACAGCCCCGCAAGCAGTGGGTTTTGTCATTTTTATTTGTTTTGGCTGATTCAGTGGGGGAAGCACAGGAGGTTAAAATTCTCTGCTGCTTGAGCAGTCAAAGCTGGCTGTTTTCCTAGGTTTCCTGCGTGAGCCACTTCTGTTTCCTGGCTTGCAGAGGAAGCTAAACTCTGCTGGCTGCAGAAGCTGCTCTGTCAAGAAACATGACAGTCCCATGCGTCCCCAGGGTGAAGCCATGGGGGCAGAGAAAGACTTTTTTTTTCTTTTTTGAGTCTTTGTGAATATTTTTTCAGCATGGTGATGCTTTACTTTTTAAATTGTAAAAAATAACTCAGGATGTGAGAGTTACTATGTAGTTACTCACTAGAGCATCGAAGCAGGAAAAGACAGGGAAACACTTGAATGTTCATGGCCAGTGGGCCGAAACAGGTCCCTCCAGGGGACACCTGGGAGCCATCACAAGAAAGTGCCCTTGATGTAGAAGACACAGCACAGACCCATCCTCTGGCAGCTGAACAAGTAACTGTGAACTTGGTGGCTTAAAACAACTTACATTTATCATCTTGCGTTTCTGTGGAGCAGAAGCCTAACTTGGTCCCAGTGGTCCCAGCTGAGTTGCTGCCAGGGGTGGGCTGCTTCCGGAGGCTGCAGGGGATCTGCCGACTTCTGGAGGTGCCGGCTTTGCTCACATTAGCCCCTTCTTCCATCTTCAAAGCCAGCAGCAAAGCATCTTCTGTCTCTCTGCTGCCAACTCTGCTCTGTCCTCACATCTCCCGTGTCTCCTGCCTCCACTCATAAAGACCCTTCTGACTGGGCATGGTGGTGCACACCTCTAATCCCAGCTACTCAGGAGGCTGAGGCAGGAGCATTGCAAGTTTGAGGCCAGCCTGGACAATTTAGTGAGACCCTGTCTCAAAATCTTAAAAAAAATTTTTAAAAGACTGGGGATGTAGCTCATCAGTACAGCACTTGCCCAGTGTGCACAACACCCAGCACTGTAAACAAAGCAGAAACCTCTGATGACAGTGGATCGATCTGGATAACCACCCGCCCATCTAAGGGTCCTTCGGAGGAGATTATTCTGCCTACCGCCTCCTAAAGGAAATAAGGTTCAGAGCAATGTGTGGGCTCACATTTGTTTAAGAAATAAACAAAGGAAGGGGAGTGGAGGTATATATGTGTGTGCTTGCAAAGGCTCAGAATACCTCGGAAGACCGCGTGGGGCACTGTCAAGAGTAGCTGCTTCAGGGAAGAGGGGTGTCTTGTCATAGTGCATCTTTATGTTTTTTTTGGGGGGGGTGGTGCTAGAGATCGAACTTGGGGCCTTGTGCTCGTTAGGCAAGCGCTCTACCACCGAACTAAATGCCCACCCCCCTTTTTGTATTATTTAAATTTTTTATTACACACATATGTCACTTATGCTAAAAATAATTTTGAAAAGTAATGCATAGTCATTGTAGAAGTTCAGACTTTCAGATGCAACGAGAAGGAAAGTAACCACCCAACCTGATGCACAGAGTACTCCCTTTTCGCCCAAAGATGACCACTGTGAGGAGTTTGGCCATCCTTACAGACCTAACATTTTGTTAGCGTGTGTGTGTGTGTGTGTGTGTGTGTGTGTGTATTTTTTAACATAGATGGGTCGTTCAGTGCGCACTGTAATGGGGTTTTTGTTTTACTTTTCTGTATCCACATACGAAGATCAGGCAGCACTAGCCTCCCATCGCTCAGGTACCCATCAGCTGACCCCAGCAGACCCCCTGAGTGGGCGTTTAGATGGTTACAGCCCCAAGACTAAGGTAGTGTCTGTCTTTCTGTCTTTTGAAATTGAAGTGAAATTCACAGAACATAAATTGAGCCTGTTGAACCTTTATAATTCAGCAGCACTTAGTATCTCCCCAGTCTTGTGTGGCCCCCGAGTCGCGATCTGTGTCTGGTTCCAGAACATTTTTCTTGCCCCAAAAGGAAACCCCACAGTACTGAGCAGCCACTCCTCACTCGTCTCTTCCCCCCAACCCCTAGCAACCACCAGTCCACTTTCTGTCTCCATGAATTTGCTGTTCTGGACATCTTCTATCAAGGAAGATCACCTACAACATTCTGTGTCTCGCTGCCTTCTCTTAGTGTAGTGTTTTCAGGGTCCGTCCATGATGATGTTCCTTTTTTCTGGCTGGAGATGCCACGTCCTGCTTCTCCATTCACCCAGCGATGGATGTGGGGTTTGCTTCCACCTTCTGGCTGCTGTATGTCTGCCGCATTCGCTCCACAGTAGCCGAGAAGCGGAGCCGGTTCGTGTTGGGGCCTGTTTTCCATCCTTCTGGGTGTATCCCCGGGATGCGAGCCCTTCTGTGTACACTTGTAAGCTGTATACTATTTCAGACACTGTTTAACGTGTAACTAATCCATAAGCCAAGATTGCTGAGCGCATATTCAGAGAAAGACAGCAATATGACAGATCTGATGAGTGTTTTCTTTTTTTCCAGATCCACAGGCAGCAGGGAAATGGCGTCCGGTGAGGAAAAGGTAAGGTGCTTCTGGGGTCCAGCAACCTTAACCTCCCAGCCTCGAGGAGATAATTGTGTTGGGTGATCCCAGCAGGACAGAGAGAGAAGTCTGTCAAAAACTCCAGGTCACCGAGGTAAAAAGCTGGAGGAGGGCTTCACAAACTCTCCAGGCAGCCTGGCAATCTGAGTCAACCAGTTCACATTCCAGCTTTGCATTTTACTAAACATGGCCAGTAAGACCGCGCCCTTCACCCAACTGAACCTCATTTTCCTCATCGAGAAGATGGTGAAAATGTTATTTACCACCCCCTCCCTGAAGAACTGTGGAAGGAGATGATAAGACGGTGATGTCCAAGTACCAGGCCAATACAGAGCCTGTTGCTGACCACTCCCTTTTATAGCTAAAGAAACTTGGGCACAGGGAAAGAGCCATCACCCAGGACCATGCAGCTAGAAAGTGGCAGAAATGGGATTTCAGCCTGGCCTGACTCCAAAGCAAACGTTTTGTCCTGTATCATGTGGCCATCCAGAGTAGGGCATGTAGAGTCTGTCCTTGGTAGGTGGGGTGCCAGGCTCTTGTGGGGCACAGGTGGCAAGGTGGAGAGGAAGCGTTGGCTTCCCCGTCTGTGTTCACATGAAGGTTCTGTGGGCCCAGCCAGGGTGAGCTGTGTGGGGTGGGATGGGGCAGAGTCCCCGGAGCCGATGTGGGGGTCACAGGCCTGGGGAAGGACGACGATGGAGAGTTTGGATGAGTTCCAGGCATTGTTAGTAAGGCAATTGGTTTCGAAGAAAGGCGTGCAGAAATAGTGCACACAGTTCCTGCTTTTGCAGGTCCCCGTGAAGTCAGGCAACCAAAAAGTGTGTGGAAAGGCTGACTGCTCATTGGCCTGCTGCCCCCAGCATACTTGTTGGTATTATCACAGGGCTGAATCAACCCCTATAACTGTTCTGGAAAAGAATTTGACAGTTTGTATCAGGAATCATGAAAATGTTAATATTGAAGCCTTGTTATCTAATAAGAAAAGAAACAATCATAAAAACAAAAAAAGATGAGGCAGGAGGATCACAAGTTTCAGCCCAGCCTGGGTAATATAGTGACTTAGCTTGACCCTGTCTCAAAATAAAAAGGGCCGAGGATGCAGCTCACCGGCAGAGTGCTTGTTTAGCATGCACAAGAGCCTGAGTTCAAATCCCAGAACTGAAGGAAAAAAAAAAAGACAATTTATGGCACTAGATTTCTGAGTACATTGGATGTTAGATACTGTTATTTTATGTACAGTGAAGTACATGGCATTTTTTGTGAGATAAAATGATACAATGCCCAAACAGACTCATTTACAGGCACATCCGCCTTTCAGAGATGTTAAAATGTGAGAAAAATCTGATTTTAGAATTGGTGATAAAGGTACCGAAAATGAGAAACAATCAAAATGCAACAGTTAGACCATTTGACTCCTTGGAAAGTGTCTTGGCCGTGAAGAGGCGTAAGTCTGGTGTATAGAACAGAGAAAGATACAGAACTGTCTGTGGTCTTTGATTGTAATCATAAAAGACGCAGATTTGAGAAGTAGATAGATGATAGAGAAGCTGGGTGTGTCGGGACTGTTATGAATATGTTTCCCTTTCTTTTGCTCATATTTCACACTAGTAACAGTAAACGAAATGGATGTGGGGTACTGGTCTGTTCCCTGGGGTGAATGACAGCAGGTAAAGGTAGGGGGTCCAGGGGAGCCTGAAGGAAGCCGGGCAGGTGCAAGGCTGTAGAGTGGGGCTTCAACCAGGCCTGGACCAGTGCTTGGAAACTGCAGGGGAAGTGGTGCCCCAAATGCAGAACCTACCGAGGGCACACCTTGGGGAACTCCCCGGAGCGGGAGCCTGCCTGTCACTAAGAGGCAGTGGCATTGCTGGGGACCTGGGAAGACGGGCAGGACCACTTGGAGCAAATGGCCTCTTCCTGGCCGGAGAACATGTTCTTTTTCATGATTGACCCTTGTCAAGTTCATCATGTTTTGAAAAACTTGTTTTTGCGGGTTTGCTTTGGAGCTCTCCTAGTTTTTGAGACAGAAAAGCTGTGCTGGAGAAACTGATAAGGTGGCGAGTGGATTCACAGTAGCCAGTTCCGTGGAGAAGGGCTCCAGTGCACCACGGACACCTGCCCACCCCAGAGTCCCTCTCTGAGCCTCAGTTTCCCTGTCCTATAAAACAGGAACAACAATACCAGGGTAGGGGATTAAAGGAGACTATACACAAGGTCCTTAGCAGGGTGCTTGGAGGCAGCCACAGAAGAGGTGTGAGTCTGATGAATTTAAGTAGTTGGAGAAAGATATAGAATTGTCTGTGGTGTGGGGCCGTAGTCTCTTATCACAAGGGCAAGTTTTGCAGCCCATCAAGTGACATTATTCCTGTTGGTATGTGCCAGCCCCATCTGGAAGCTGGGTGTGCTGAGACATTCATAGCCCTTTGACTCCTTTCATCTGGCAGTCACTATGCAGCTGTGAGTCAGTGCCAGTGCTGGGCTGCACGCTGGCTGTCGCCACACCACGGCCGATTGGATCGGGATCCCACGTCCAGGACGGGCTCATCAGGGCATTTGAAAGCCTCGGGGAGGTCAGAAGGCGGGAGCCCTGAGCCGTTTGCTGTGTCATCTCCATGGCTGAAGCGTGGCCAAGACATCAACATGGATGACTGAGTCATGCTGGTGATGGCCCTTAAATTCTAGCTGCACAGCTACATTCTTCTGTCTGTGCCTTTGTGAGGTAGCGCAGCGCATGCTCCCAGTTGGTGTGACTGACGTCACAGCTTTTCACCTGAACCTCCCTTCCCTGCCAGTCATCGTCACCTTTGTCCAGGGAAAGAGGTGAACCCTGTCCCCCTTCACCCATGCCTGGCAGGCTCCGCCCACTGGTGCGTCCTGGAATCTATTCAGTGGGCCACCATCAGCCTTTAAAGAAATAAAATAGAGTAAAATAGAAAACGCAAGGGATGTCATACATAGTAACCGTGGTGTGGGCTACAGACTGAGCTGGCAGCGTGTGCAGGAGGCAGGATGTAAAAGGTCTAACGTCCTACTGACAAGCAGTTAGGGTTAGCCGGCTTCCCCAGCTGCAGCAGTGCGGGGCTGGGCCTGCTCACAGGGCCCTGCAGGAGGAGGGGAGCGGCGGGCAGCCGCGCTGGAGTCCTAGCTCTGCTTTTCTCAGGCCGTGTGACCCGGGGCGAATCGCCTGGCTTCTCTGTTCCCGGTTTCTTTATTGGTAAATGGAAACGATTCAGGACCCACTGTGTGGGGTGATTGCACTGTGTGTCACACGCCCCACACAGAGCTCCTGAGTCCGTAGGTGCTTGGGACAGTGGCGATGTCTGTGCTTTCGACCTGTGAATGTGGCCTCATAGTCCTTGTGCCGGGTTGGCAGCTGCCCTGTGAGGGGAGGGAGAGGAGCTGAGGAGCACAGTTCTGAGGGGAAATGGGCCAGCAGGTAGGCTCTGCAGCGCATGAGCACCCCTCCTGCCAGAGCCAGTCAGCCGGCTCCAGGCTTGTTTTCATGAACCTCAGACTTCCTCCCCACCCTAGAGAAGGAACAGTTTCTACGCTTATTTAAAGACTTCCCTGATCTTAAAAATAGGCATTCCTCAGAACACACAGCCTGGTGGGGCAGGTGGCTTTTGTGTCCTCGAGGGGAGAGCTTGGCCAGGGCTGGGCGGTAGGAACCGGTGGTCTGCTAGGTGCAGGGGTCGTGTCGTGGCATGAGCAGGACCCACCCAGCCTGAGCCCTGGGGTGCTCAGTTAGGGGTGGAGGTGACAGACTCGTCACTCACACAGATAACCAGATACAACCCCCCACCCAGGAGTTTAGGGCCCCTGAGCCTGCAGTGGGGAGGCCTGGCCAGCCCCCTTGAGCTAGGCTGCTTGAGAGGAACTTGCAAGAAGGAAGGAAGAATGATGGCAAGATGTAAGGGGGTTGTGTGTTCTGGGCAGAGGAGCCTGCGTGTGCAAAGGCCCTGTGGCTAGAGGAGCCTGCCCACCACAAGGCCCAAATGAATGGAGACAGCGTGGCCAGAGTGGGGAGATGCGGAAGATGAGGTCAGGTATGCAGAGCCACAGATAATGGCCTCTGGAAGTCCTCTGGCTCTTTGTTTTTAAGAACACTGGGAAACCAAAGAAGAGTTTTAAATATAGGAGTATGGCAGGTTCCCCA
>PVJO010020329.1:0-32421 GCA_004026905.1 Hystrix cristata
GTAGGAGTGTGCCTTTGCAGTTTACATCTTGGCAGGCACTTTTCCTTTCTCTCTCTGGGGCCTGGCTGCTGAGAAGTGGGTTGCTTTCCTCTGTCCTCTCCTTCTACCACAATATTTCTGCCTTGGAGCCAGCTGAGTATAAACTTCTCAAATGGGAAATAAAATAAACCTTATCTTCTTGAAGTTTATATCAGGCATTTTGTCCCAGCAACAGAAAGGTGATTGATACAGAAAACTGGTGTGGAGAGAAGGTCATTGTTGTACTATATCTGACAATGTGGCTCCAAAATCTTTAGAGCCATATTGCAGGATGAGTTTGGAAAGGTTTGGAGATTCAGATTAGAGATGCCTTAGAAAAATCCTTCAGAAAATGAGGTGGCTGCAAGGAAAGAGGGAGTAAAGACAGTGTTTGTGAGGTTTCAGATGGCTAAATAAGGATGCTGTTGGAGATTGGAAAAATGGTCCTGTGTTTTGTATCCTGACAAAGATCTTACTGCATTTTGCCCATTTCATAAACCTTTCTGTGACAATGAATTTAAAAATGACAGGCTAAATAACATTTCAGAGGAAATTTCAAGGCAGCCCAGTATTCAGGCTGTCTTATGAGTATTTCTAACTCCTTTTTCCAAGACTTACAATGAGAACTGGGAGCAAAAAAAGCTGGTTTCCCATCTATCTAGAGTTATTTTCTTTAATTTTTCTTTCAGGGCAAATCTTACTGTAATAAATTTATTTACTTTTTAAAATTTTTATGGATTTTTATTAAATTTTATCCTAAATTACACAAACTTACAGGCCATTACACAAGCTTACAGACCACAATACATTATGCCTTTTGCTTATGACAACGAATAATGTAAACAACCACATAGATGCAGCATTAAGTCACAACTACATAAAGTCACTGTAGTACCTAGTGTACGTGTCACTGTTTTAAATTTGCTTTATTAGGTTCTTGTTTTTAAGATGTCATTATTCCTCCGGATTCCCATTTCCCTCCCCCTTTGCCCTCTTCTTGTTCCCTTGGACACTTTGCCTATTAATTTATATTGGTATTGGCAAAAGAACAGACAGTAGTTAATTCAGTGGATCAGAGAGGAAAGTCCACAAACAGGCCCACACAAATACAAGGTGGTGTTATTTGACAAAGAGACAAAGGCAATTCAATGCAAAATGGAAGGGGTTTTCAATAGTTTGTTTTTGGAAAGACAATATCCACATGGGGAAAATATATTTATGTATATACTGACTTTATGCCTTTAAAAGCAACAACTTCAAATGAATTATAGACCAAAATATAATATACAAAAGTCTAAAATTTCTAAAATACAACATTGGAGAATATCTAAGTGACTTGGATTTGGCAATGAGTTTTAGAAACAATACTAAAAATATCATATATTTGAAAACTCTATATCTTAGACTTAGAAACAAAACTTTTTTGTAAATGTCACAGTTAAGAAAATAAGCCAAAATCTGGGTAGAAAAGATATATAAATCTGATGTAAAGGATGTGTACCAAAGTTACTAAGAATCCATAAAATTCAATCATAAAAACAAACATTTCAATTTAAAAATTGGTAAAAATTTGGACAGATATGTCATCCGAAAAATGCACAAATGAAAAAAATCGTGTGAAAAATTGACCAAAAATCATGTCATTGGAGAACTACAAATTAAATTGACAAATATTTACACTACCAGCTTGTATTAGTGTTTTTCACTGGAGCAGAATCAACAAAATAAGTATAATTATAAGAGATCAGTTAGCTTGACTCATATAAACACGGAGGCTGAATAGCTCCACAATAGTTCTCTTCAGGAAAGCAAACCGGAAGTCGCTCAGCACAAGCAGCAGGAAACCTCTGAACAAGGAGATGAGTGAAATGGTCTCGGTAGAAGCATCAGGCGTCAGATGTCTACAGGTGGTCAGAGAAGCAAAAGCTCACCGCTTGCGAAGGGTTAAGGAGGCTCGGTACTCTGGCAAGAACTTCCCCTTCTGCTTCATGTCCTGTCGGGGCTCCAGCCCACTGGATGATGTCATGACATCCCGAGTGAATCTTCTCTGCTCAGGTTGTTGACTCCCAGCCAGTTCTCTCTGGAAACACCCTCACAGACACACCCAGAATTGTGCTTTAGCAATTTTCCGGTGTCTCTCAATCCAACACCACAGCATCTGCTAGAATTTCCAGAATTCACAACAAGGACTATATTCTATGTTGCTGAGAGCGTGATATAACATGAACTCTCATTAATTGCTGCTGATACAGCTACTGTGTATCAGTGTTCAGCAGTTTCTTACAGTGCCAACCGTAGTACAACCCTAATACCACACAATCACATTCCTATACACAAACGATTTAGAGTGCCCAAAGTGAAAGCAATATACATGATCTTGAAGAGATTAATGGATATACAAAATGCAGTGCACCTGTGGGCATTAGCTTGTCATAAAAATGAACTATCAAACCCCCACAACATATAGAAAACCCTTAAAGGCATATTGCTAAGTGAGAGAGGGCATTCTGGAAAGTCCATATACTCTGTGGTTCCAATCGTATGACATACTCTTAAAGGGAAAACTAGAGCAACAGCAGAAATACCAATAGTTTCCAGGGGACCAGTAAAAGGATGAAAAGGTACAGGGGCTATTTATAGTCGTTGAATCAATTCTGCCTGGTATTATTTAATGTATACACAGTATGCTTAATTAAAAACTCATAGATTTGTAAAACCCAATGTGATAGTTAATCGATTGTGTCAGCTTGACTAACAAATGCCCAACTAAATTGAATCAGCCTAGTTCTGGGTGTGGCCGAAGGGAATTACTGAAGATAGAAGACACACCCTGGGTATGAGTGCCACCAATCAATAGGCTCGTCCCCTGAATGGAATGAAAGAGAAATGAAAAAGGAAAGGTCACTTCTGTTTCTTCAGAGGAGATCCAGTCTTCACCTTCACTTTGGACTTCATGTCCTGGCTTCCGGCGTAGAATCTTTAGCCTCCTGATACACAATCATAGGGGACGCTACAGTGAGCACCAGGCCTTCAACTGGATCCTTCAGATCTCCAGAGTACAGACAGATGTTTCTCACTCTTCCACATCTGATGCTGAGGGCAGCCATTTTAAGTCTATCTACAGATCCTTACATATTTGTATGATTTTGTTTTTTTGGGGGGCGGTGCTGGAGTACATACTTGTATATTTTGCTTTAAATCAGTTTCTCTAGTAAGCATCATCTGATATACCCATATAGTGTAACATCATACATTTTGGATTTTAATAATAGCGTGTCAGTTCTTGTCCATTAATTATAACAAACATACCACAGTAAGGCAACCTATCAATAATGAAGAAAACCATGAGTGTCCTAGACCATATGGATATTAAATTTGTCTGCTTACTTGCTAAATTTTTCTGTTATCCTCTTAAAACTTCTCTTAAAAAGTGAGGTTTACTAACCTATAAAGAAATGATTTTGTACTTACTACACCACTTTATTTTCTATGAAGAAAATCTAGGGCAGGTTTTATTAATACTACTCAATGTATTAACCAATTATTCAGTTGAATGTTACTAAAATGCTTTCAAACTAGGTGGAGTATTGAGACATGCAATAGATAAGAAATATATATATCATATTTAAGTGTTTAGTGACAGAAAAAAGTGAATTATTTATTTATCTATTCTGGATGCTGGGGATTGAACTCAGGGCCTTGCTCTTGCTAGGCAAGTACTCTACCCTAACTCTGTAAGTGAATATTTTGATAAAATTATTTTAAGTAAATACAAAAAAGTAAAATTAGGAAGAATAACTAGATTTTTGTTAGACTAGTCTAGAAGTGAGCTATTGGAGTCAAAATTAGATGTTGGAGTGGGCATGGGGGAAAATAATGCAACTAATGATAATTTATTATATAACATTATTTTCTTAAAATTGTCTGCAATGTAATTTATCTTATATCTAGACCTTGGCACATAGAACGGACTAGGGAAGAGAAATACTTAGAATTAAATTTCTCATTCTAATTAGAATTGGTCTGGTTAACTGGCAGTATTAGAGATACAAGTATTGATTTGAGAAGTAAAACTATCAGCGATTGCAGTTCATTTAGACTTTTATCTGAAGTATTAGCCAAGGAAGTGGTACTGTACCTAATAGGAAGATATTTCTGTGATCCATTTTCAAAGAAGATATGATAACAAAACACTGAGAATAATTATCCTATAAGTAAAGCGAAAAAGTGCAAGAGCTATTCAAGAAAGAGTTAGAGAAAGAACTATGGATGGGCTAAGTCCAAGATTTCTGAAACATTCTTTGGCAGAGCTGAAAAGCAGTAATGAAGTAAATAAACATTAGGCCAGTATGCCAGGAGGGGAACTCATGGGGTACAGTGTTTCCCCAAAAATAGGAGCTACCAAGAAAAACAGTTGTAGCAGGATTTTAGAAGCGACGTCCCTGTGAACGAGCCCTATTTTGAGATGGTCGTGCTGTGCACCTTAAGCTTTACATTGAAGGCCAGGAATAAAATAGGCTTAAGGCATCTGTCTAGAATAGATGTTGTAAAATTCACATTCTGTTCCCCATCTCCCTTAGGCTCATCTGTTTTATTAATTTCTGCTTTCTCAATATGCTTATTTTTTATCCACAGGGATATTCCTTGACAAAATGCATTCCACATGTTTAATAAGATCCCATGCAATGCTGATACTGCTACTTCAGACCACCTTTTGAATATCAAGCTCCAGAGGATGAGACATTCTTATTTCAAATCTCACCTCTGCGGTTTCCAATTATAAAATTATTTTCACTCATTTTTTTTAAGCACTATGTTTATTTCTCTACACTGTAAACACTAATATGCATAAGAGTGCCTCAGAATCTGAAGACTCGGTATTTGTTTGAAACACATAAGAAAAGGATTTATTCTTTCAATGTACGTTGTCACCCTAACCATCAAAATCTATAGAGGAAAGCGAAACAGTGTACTTATATAATATGGGACTTTTTACATTATAAACATACATAGGTGGCTTTGGGGCCGTTGGTTGATGCAATCCCAAGATGAAATTAGGCAAAAAAAAAATACAGTCTCATAGATAATGATTTTTAAAAATATAACCATGCGTAAGTGGCTTTGTGATTTTAGCCGATCCTAGTGCTGGATCGAGAGACACACAGAAGTTTTGTTTTTCCTACAGATGAACTTTCATTAACTGCTTTACCTAATAATAAAAAGGTATCACCTGTCACCTTTTCTTCCTAATGAGTTCTTGAAAACCATCGGGGTGACTAGCTTTTCACCCTGGAGAATCAAATAGCTGTCATTCTGCAGTAAATTACTTTCTATCCTTCTGTACCTAGAAAGGCAAAAAAAAAATTTTTTTGTCATTGCCTATCAACTTTTCTATCCTTTGCAGAGTACTTTTCAAATATTACATAGTTGAGTTGAATATTAAGTAGAAGTTTTCAGGTGTACCATGTATTCTTATTTCTAACAAGGTTATTTTGTCTCATTATGATAATTATAACTTTGCTTGATGCCCTGAGATTACATTCTAGAAAAAATTGAGTTCTAAGAATTGGAACCAGTCACATATTTAGAGTTCTCTTTACATAAAAGATCTGTTGACTTATGACATCAAATTTGATTAAATATGTCTTACACAGTTTTCAGAAAACTCTAAGGTTTGTCATTTTGGAGCCAAGAAAATACTTAATAAAAAGTTATAAGTAGTTTTCTTCCTTAGTGGACAGAGGATGGAAGGACAGAGAAAAGAAAGAAAGAAAAGAAAGAAAGACAGACTAAAAATTTTTCTGAGTCCTAGTTCCTTAAGTACCTGAAGATAGGCACTCCGGGCTCACCCAGGAACTTAAAGGTTCACGTGTCTAATTCTGATGGAGAAGACCAGAAGGCCAATTACCATCACCCATGCTGCAAATGAGATTAACATACATGATCTTTTCAATGATAATCAAAGAAGGCTCAAAAGCCGGGATTCAAACTTCAAATATAGGGAAACATAAAATTGGTGAAGAACCAAACGTCACACCAGTTTTCTCTGTTTCACAAGGAACAGCAAAATTGTAATGGTTTCATTCCCATGGCCTCATTTCCAAATGACGTCCCCAGATACATATTTTGTGGAAAAGTAATGTTAGTTGCAGTCATTTGCATCGAAATTTTACCAGTTGTACCTAATTAGTCTCCTGTCATTAAGAATCACACGAATCCACGGAAGTTAGATTAACTTTGTCATGAACTTTAGGTTTCATTCTGAAATTGTTTAAAGGCATTTAACTTGTAAATTCGTGCCTTGTGCAAATTATTTGTTCATTTATATATTAAATAATTGCTTAAGATATATAAATATGTTAATATGCATGAATCAGTTAATGATATCCTCTGGTAAAAAAGACATAGCTTGCAATTGTCACAAAACTAAAGGAGAATCATTGAGAAGAAGCTGCACCGTCAAGAGGAATTCACAATCAGTGGAATGCGGCTGAAAACATAAATCAAAAAGCATTATTTAATTTTTCACACTAGCTAAATGAAAGTTTTAAAAAGATACGAAAGCATTAAGGAACTTTTAATTTGTTATGTTGACTAAATTTTGAATAGATGAGTAAGTCACTCATATGGGTATTTAATAGTGTAGGAACCTAATGAATCATAATTGCTAGAAAAAACACTTAATAACAATCAAATATTGCTGTATTTGAAAGGAGTCCAAAATCTTAATTTGGGAAATGAAGAATTCAGTGTTCAATAATATACTGTGTCATTGTGGTTACAAAGGCTTTCAGTGTGTTTCAGATAATAACCTTCATATGTATTTTGTTCTTGTGCCTGTCCCTCTGGTTTAAAGGGATGCATTTTACCTGATAGCCATATTCAGAAAGGAAACTTTTTTTCCGTAATTGTGAGGGAGGAAAAACTGCCTAAAATTAATATGTAGGTAAAATAAGGCACAGTGTGGTCAATGGATTTGTAGCTGCTGCCATATTACAGCAGAATGTTACCTGTTTTTTGTTTGGTATATTCTCCAGTACACAGAAGAATCCATGGACGGATGCTGAGTGAAGCCAATCAGTACGCGTTAACTTGACGATTGTGCTGAACTCTGTAATGATTCCTCGTGGGATATGTTAAGGTTATGCTAAATAGATTATTATAAATCAAAATGTCTCTGGGCAAAAATAAATTACTTCCACAGCCATTAAGCCTGCTGTGCAAGTTTTCTAAGTCATTAAAACATTCCTTACTTTATAAAACTTTTCTTAATTTGTTATTTTTCCCCTAACTTCCAATTTTTCATTCGCTCACACTTTTATTAGATCTTACTCATTTTCAATGTCTATGATATTTTCAATATTAGATCTTATTTATTTATTATTAAAGTTTTGTTAGGTTTTTGAGTTGGGGTATTGAGGAAAGAATTTGCAAAGGAAATATGGAGCAATTCATGGGCCAGACACAAACAATAGAAAACAGACACAGGCAAAGAACTGGATCAGACAGTGTCAGATGGAAGATTAGCCGCAGCGATTCCTGAATACTTGACTTATTTGTTTTCTTTGCAAGTGGGATATAGTTCATCTTCACAAATTGGATTAAATGTATACATAAATATATATATTAAAATATATCCAAAATTACACAAACTTACAGGCCATTACACAAGCTTACAGACCACAATACATTATGCCTTTTGCTTATAACAGAGAGTAATGTAAACAACCAGATAGATGCAACATTAAGTCACAACTACATAAAGTTACTGTAGTACCTAGTGTACGTGTCACTGTTTTAAATTTGGGTTATTAGCTTCTTATTTTTAAGATATCATTATTCCTTGGGATTCCCATTCCCCTTCCCTCTTTGACATCTTTAGTACTATTTTGGTGGTATTTATAAGCATTTGATATTTGCATCATTTTGACAATTAGTCAAAATTTTAATAGCTAAACGTCAGGATTTGTACTCTTGAGTATAGTGATAGAAACTTTTCTATGCACCAATCTAAATCCTCAACACAGACCTAGTAATATAAGTTGGACTAAAAGGAGGCAAGAGTCAGCAGTGTACTGGATGGGAACACTGCAGCGGGCCTTAGATGTAAAACGTCACAGGCAGTGATCTAGCAGACAGGAAAGCCTCTACTGGTTGAGGGTACATTTCGTCTTAAAAGATGTGTTATACCAAGATAGTTTAGAGTGCTTAAATAACTGACCATTTTACTTTTATTCTATTTTTAAATTCAAATTTCTTTACTTTTAATTGTTTTTTTCAAATTTTATGTATCTAATTAACACATGTTTGTAGGGTATAATGACTACATTTCTCATTGGAAGTATTTTATAGAATAATTTCTTTAATAAATTAAGGTTGACATATTTGTCAAATGCTCTGTTGGTTATTTAGACCACCTAGGTTAAACTTAGAAATACTGTTTGCACTCATTCAGTTTGTAATCCACAAGTAATCAGTGAACACTAGCTCCAATTTGGGAAATAATGAATACCATCCTTTCAGTTTCTTTGAACAATTTAGTAAAGCAAAATATAGATGGGCATGAAAATATTTGCAGAAAAAATAGATACTGAAAATGTTTGCAACATAAATGCTGATAATTAAGTAGAGACCAGGGGAAGGAAATTATACTGGAAATGAGAAATAGGGACATGTTGAGATTAAAGTATTTCCCAAAAACATACAGTTAGGTTAGGTAGTAGAGCAGAGTAGTCACATAAAAGATTTACGAAAGAGTAAACTTCAGAAATGTTAACAATATTTTTATTTATGTAATATATATTTTATGTAATACTGACATGATTCTTTATTTATTATTTTAACACTTTTTGAAGGTCTGTTATATGCTAGTTCATGTGTTAGGACAATGATGGATTTTAAAAATATGATATTAAACTGTAATGAGCTATTATGAAAAGTAAAGATCATTAAAGTAACTTAAGTGTATATGTGAAGAAGAGAATTAAAGGGAGACTTCTGGGACCTACATTAATGATATTTAATATGGACTAAATGTCAAGAAAAACTTTCTGTAGAATAGTCTATAAGCAGAACTGTAACGTGTAAACAGGTGTTGATAATATAGTGTAACTCTGAGGACAGTTTTCCAGAAAGAAGAGACAGTACATTTGTAGCAACAAAGCATAAAAAAAAAAGTTATATACAAAAAATCAAAAGTCCACGACATTCTGTAATATAACTAAAAAAGAGTAAAGTTTAGGATGTAGTCATGTTTTAGGACTTGAAATGCTTCTCACGTATCGTGCAGATATATAATGTTGTACATTTTGTCCTGAAGAAAGTAGTTCATCGTGAGGCCCTGAGCTCAATCCCCAGCACCGCCTCCAAAAGAGAAACAATTAAAGAGGTTTAAAGGAAGAGAAGACATGAGGGCGTTGGCATTAAATAATATCGTACCTTCGTTGTAGAGAATGAGTTCTCTTACAACTGTGAGAGTAAATGAAATGTGTCCTCTTTCTGAATGTAGGAGCATGTGTGCGTGTGCGTGTGTGTGTGCGTGTGTGCATGCAGGCGTGTGTGTGTGCATCCATTATGTTAAATATGCTCATTTTGCTTTGGAAACCTTTTGGCCACCAGTGTTATCTTAACTTCTTGACATACTAATTTTGCATTCTAGTGATTAATTCAGTCTCATCTTTAGTGACCTTCTTAAAATATAGCAGTTTTGCTTTAAATAGTAATTCATCTAAGTTAGTATAGCTAGCTGGGATCCTTTTTAGTCATGTTTAATTTTATTAAATCATCATGTGATCATGTAAGAACATATTTTTGTTGATGTTTATTTGATATTACTTGTGATTCACCTTCATCTTTGGACAGGATTGGTCTGTTTTTGTGGATGATTAATATAAGCCTAAATAAAATGTATAGTCTATGGTTTTGGTGTGTAGAATTTTAAAAATTTTCTGACAAGGCTTATGAATTAGCTTATGAAATAGCAATGAGCCTTTTACACTGCTATTTCTATTTAATTATCAATGACTTATTGTCTTAAAAATAATTTAGATTTATCTTTTATAATTATTGTAATTGTTACTTTATAACTGATAAGGCAATATCTTGAAGTTTTAATGTTCATGATCAAAGTACATTACTAACTTGTTTTTCATCTAACAATATATATCACTCTTTGTGCCTGTGATTTTTGCTTCAATTTATTTTGGGAAAATGTGTAAATAAATTAGTATTCCTAACTACCACTAAATGACTGATGGGTCATTCAAGAAGTTGATAAAAGGAGTTTTGTGTGTGTGTGTGTGTGTGTGTGTGTGTGTGTGTGTGTGCCAGAAATCAAACTCAGATCTTGTGCTTACTAGACAAGCACTCTGACCACTGAGCTAAATCCCCAGCGCTAAAAGTATTTAAAATGATCGGGATTACGCAGATTCACACAATCTATGGCAGTCATCGCTTCCACATATAAAGAGAAAGATAGAAGGCGTAATCACTGGAATGAAGAAAGAGACATATACAATGAGGATGATCCAACACTGGTCAAGCCACTGTCGAGTAGAAACACCAGGAAGGAAAGATACGTAAATAAGTTCTCCAATTTCATTCATCCTTTCCCTTCTTTTCTTTAACAAGATATCCCATTAGCACATGCCACAAGAAACAAAGAGAGCTCCGTCTTGGGCCAGAGGATAGAGTGAAGGAAAGGGAAGGAAGATTCAAGATGAGCAAGTGGAAGATATCTGACACAATCAATTGTATTTGCCCCTTAGTGGTCATTCTTATTTACCAGATTAAATAATGCATATGATTATACTGCAGAATTGACTGATTTCCATCTGCTGTTAAACCATTGCAGAGTGATGTAAAATCTGTCCTACTCCAAGTAAGCCTGGAAAGCTTCACCTAAACTTGCGATGAAAATGAAGAGGGGCAACATCGCATAATATAAGAACAACTATGGCTTCCAAATCTTCAGCTGAAAGTGAAACCTAAATTAGTTTAGCTGCGAGATTAAGGCAACCACCAGTCCTCTAGGACTTCCAAAAGCTTTGAAATGCATTTTTGAATGTAGACATTATAAATGCATCTGATTAGTAATTTATTTGTTTCTTTTTATTTGTCGGAAATGGGGTGTAGGATCACATAGTGATGCAGCAATCTCAGTGTTCACAGTTGGTGGGATGACAGAAGAACTATGAATAGGAAGGCACAGTCACAGTTGTAATATGGATTTATCTTTATAAGGTTTTACCCTCCAGGATGGGAAAAATTCAGAATAATCCACCTGACATTAGTTGACTAGCTGTTCACACCAGGAAATTATATCAGGTACTCAAAAATGTAACAGTGAGATAAAACTCGAAAGATCAAACCACGTTTTTGAACCAGTGCATAGCTTCTATTTTTGCCGTAAAATACACTTTCTACCTGGATGGAATCATTAGCAGTCCCTTGAATGGCTGGGAGAAAAGCGAACCACCTGTTCATGATTTTCTCCCTGATTATAACAAAAATTATCTCTGAATGTATCTTCTTCTGGCCACTTGTGTTTGCATGGGATATGAATATTTTCATGTACTATGCCTATGGCGAGAGAACTTTCTCCTATTTGTCTGTCATGAACTTAGAAAGTTTATTTTACCCACATTTCTTCTGGCCTGTCTAACTCACCTGCCATTGCCAAGTGACTGATAAGTATGCATATATTCATGCATTTCTCAGGTCTCTAACTTTACACAAGAAATAAACACTGAGACCCAAATTCCTGAAGAATGAAAAGAATTTCAGCCACTATTTTACTTTTTTCCAGAATTACATTTTAAAAATTTCAGAGAAACCATTGTACAGTAAAACAAATATGTTCCTTTGCTCTATTATAGTACATAATTAATATTTTACTACGCTTGTGTTATCAAATGCCTGTTCCTTCTTTTTTTGCATATTTATGTATACAGTTTATTAGTGAACGTTTTAAAACTATTTTTAGATTTTTTTTATTTTTTATTCAATTTTATTTACCAAGAACACGTACGGGAACATTGTATACACAGTAATCACATTCATCATAGTTAATTTGTACCTGTACATGATAAATCTTGGTTCGCCTCCTCTTCCTCACCCCTCCCTCCCACTCCCTCTCTCTTCCCTATTTACAGTAGCTTTATTTACATTTTTCCATTTGCTATCTTTTTTTAGATACAATAAAACAAAAATTGTAGGTTCTAGTACATTCACATCCAAATGCCTAAATATTCATATATTAGTAAGTCCCCACTATTGCCATGTGTTATTTTTTTAAGTAGAATTTACATTCAATAAAATGGTATTTTAAATGTACAGTTTTGTGGACTGTAGCATATTTTTACACCGGTTCTATAAAACCCCCTCTAAATTTTATTCTTTTACTCTAGAATTCACTACTATTCGTGAAGATATTTGATGGAAAGAAAACTGCAACAGATCCAGTCGTCGGAAGTCCATAGAACAGTCTTGGTAAGGGCAGTTGTGTAGGGCGAGACAGAGAGACGCTGATGTGGGTACCATAAAGTCTAAATCAACTGCCCGATAGTTTGTTTTCCATAATTTTGTGGGCTCGTTTTCTTATATATTACTGTAAACATTAATTAACTGCTGGTGTTCACACTAATTATATGTTGAAATGAATTAAAAATGTTAGTTTATGATAAGAAATCCAAGTCACCGTCTCTCCATGTTTTATGACCCACTATTCTGTTTCTGTTCCTTATGATTCTTTTACTAAGACTTACTGAAGATTCCTTAAATTAGCCTGCCTCTAACTCCTCCAATATCTCTTCTGCCAAAAAGTGAAGTGAAAAATGTGACTAAACTTCTTGTTTTAGGTGCCAAGAAATGATGGGTGTCTTACTAGTTACTAGGTAAATGAGGCAGACTCTCATTTTTAAATGTATGTGTTGTGTGTGTTGTGTGTTGTTTGTGTGTGTGTATCTTTATCTTCTAAATCCAAAGAGGCTTCACATCTATATTGCTCCTTGATTGGTGCATGGTCCAATATTTAGGAAATTTTCTCTCTGTTGTTCAAGAAAGTCTTTTTTTTTTTTTTTTTTTTTTTGAGACAGGGTCTGGCAATGCAGCAGGCTGGCCTTGAACTCACTATGTAGTCCAGGGTGACCTCAAACTTGCAGCAATCCCCCTGCCTCAGCATCCTGAGTGCTGGGATTACAGGAGTGCTCCACCATGCCAGGCTAAGAAATTCTAATTTTCTCCACAGTGTTATTTCCCAATAAACTTCTGTGATATATCTGAATTTTAACAGTTTTTGAGATTTATCTTCTCTCCTCTTACATTTGTATGTTTTACAAAGCATTTAGGATACTTGTTACATCTTGTTTATCAGAAATAAGTAGACTATATATATATTTTTTTTTTCCAATCAAAGGGTTCAATGTCCTGTTTAGTAGTGGATTGACACAAGATATCTGCAGGATATGTGATGTCGGTGGGCTGGAGAAGTTAGCTGTACAGATAAGCAAAGCTAAAGTATTTTCTCTTTACTATAAAGAGACCTTATTTTTCACTTTTATTTTTGAACGGAAAAGAAAGCAATTTCCTGGTCAATAGCTGTTTAGCATATGTCAGAAGCTGCTGGCAGTGATAAAGATTAGGTAATAGACCCAGGTAATGGAAAACAGAAGCTAAAAATACATCTGCATCCTCCCTGAATATATGACAAAGCGGGCATTCCTGCTGTCTGCAATAAGTTTTCCACTCAATTCTGGCATTTGCCTTAGCAGAACAACTATCAAGGCTTGTTAGACAATGTATGACATAATAATTTTATGGTCCAGATCTTGAGTTAATTTTTAAAAATCTTTTCTGGTGACTCTGAAGATGTCTAAACATTATAAAATAATGTGTCCAGGATGGCAAAAGGTAAGAAAATACAATCACTTTATGTATTTAAAACATGTAAGAGAGCCACTGGCTTTTTTTAGTTTAAGTTTTTCAAAACATATCTGCATTTTTTTCTTTTCTTAAATACATTTAAATTAATTATATGAAAGTTTAAAACACTGAACTTTCAAGGGGGATAATTGGAAGTCTGTGAATGGCAATCACACATGCGCATATTATGTTCATTTGAAAAAAAACAAAAATATTAGGGTATTAATAATTAAAACATTTTGGAATTATTAAGCAATAAATTATTAGAGTTATATTTCATGTGCTCTGTAATTTTGATCTAATAAGTTTTTATTTCTTTTAATAACATTTATTATAAAATTTCATCAAAAATCACACTTTTCTGGTTGTATCATCATTTCACTTGAAAAAATAAGAGGAAACAAAGGATGATAAAAGGAGTAAAAGTTAGGGGAATTTACAAAATCAATTATGCTCTTTTTAGTAATAAAATACTCATGAAACAGCGACCCAGGTTTTACATGTTTATGTATTGCTCTACACTGTGTTTACTGGCCAGGTCACACCTGCAAGATAGGCTTCCCTGAGATCAACAACAAGCTCTACATGGACCAAATAAGCACATTTCCTTTATCTTAAATCTTTTTACTTTCTATTTTAAAATGAGTCCTCAGGCTTTTTGACCTCTTTAATTTTATACTATACAAATTCTTTATTCACTGAATTTTAAAAATCTTACAACCAAGTAAGTTTTGTGTTAATTATCTCTTCAGGTATCTGCCATCTCTGATGGTTGGAATGAGACTTGCTTATTTTCAATGTCACTCAAATCTAATAGCATGCTAACGAATATACTAAATGTTCGAAAGTACTTTTGATTATAAAGAATATGATCATTTGTAAGATTATTATTTACATTGATGAATGAAAGTAGAATTAAGAGTAAAGCTGTCAATAACTTCTAAAACACGTGAAAATTAGCATTTAAGAAGAATATGTATATTTTGTAAAACAAAAATATGGTAGAAATTCTAAGTACAGTCAATAAAACAAAATATAAGATACAAGTCCACATTTTATTAACTGTCATACGTATTACTAGTAAATTTTGGAATACTTGTGAAATGTAAGACAAATAGAAGGCCATCACTACTCATCTTTACTAGATATTACACTACAGTGAAATCATGGTTTCTATAATCCTATTTTTACCTATCCCAGAATACGAAGTAACTTGGAAGATCACACTTAACTATAAATAAATAAAATTTCTAAATCACTTCTTTCAAATTCAAATAAACTTCAGACTTGACTATAGTCCAAATCTGTAAAAGCTATTGCTCTGACAAATTAATACATTTGAGAACATGAAAAGAAAGAATACCAGATGTTCCTAAGAAAGAGAAAAATAGTTTAAAAACCAGTAAGATGTGAACACAGCCATGAAACAAAATATTAAGCAAGATGCGGAACAGCTGTTGAGCTGTGTGTCTCAAGTGTTCACAGCTCAGAATGGAAATGTGCTGAAATCAAAATAAATAGCAAGACGAAGTTCTTCTCTGGAAAACTATTCCAAATGATCGCATAAATGAAACCTATAAAATTATCAAAATGAAGTTATGTCATTTGCATTGTAATGTAATGAAAAACAAGCAACTATCTCAACTGATACCTTATGTATTAAATAAAAGCTAACGCATATGTATAAAGTAATGAAATGGCACTGCTATATCAGCAAGTTTATAATGACTGAACACTTAATAAATGTCACTAATAATAAAAACAAAATTGGTAGTTATAATTATTGTATTATGAAAAATTTATTTCAATTAATAATATTTTATGTGATAATTATATGGAAGCTTACTAAACTCTAATTGAAAATTTCAAAATGATAACAGAATTTTCACATTTTATCCCTTCCTCCAAATTCTCTTCCTTTTAAACATGCATTAGAATCATGTATACAGCGAATGACTTACAGAAAGTTACAGAGTTATGGTGCTTCTAAGAATTTCTAAAAAACAATAGATGTTTTCTGTGGTATATTTTTCCATTTCTTTCTTGTTTGATTTCCTCATTAAATGTCATTTTACTCCCTCATATTTGTTACTTAACCATTCACTGAACAAATATATAGGATACACAATTTCCTATTTAGATATTTGGTATATAATAATCTAAAAACACAAATGCTGTACACATGAACCTTTTATTCTATTAGAGGTGGATAGTAAACACAGTAAATAAAGTATATAATAAATTTGAAAGTGGGGGATTTAGCTTAGTGGTTAGAGTGCTTGCCTTGCAAGCACAAGGGCCTGAGTTCGATCCCTGGCATCAAAAAAATAAAAAAATAAATAAATAAATTTGAAAGTGACGATGCTATTGACAAAAAAAAAGAAAGAAAAAAATAGAGTAGGAATGATAAGAAATGTAAGAGGTGAATGAAATGTTGAAGGGCAGAGTACTAAGGTACGTCTAGAACCTTTGCTCTTGTAAGAAGTTCTTCCATTTACTCTTATATTGTGATTGTTTTTACATAGTGTTCTAAATATTTTAATTAAATGATACTTGATACATTTTAAAATGTTTCTGTTAATTCTTTTTTTTTTTGTACTTAAGAAAGTTCAGGTAGAATTTAACATATTTTTCTTTTTCCAAATGATTTTGCCTTTAATGATTTACTCTCTTTCATAAAAGCGACCTCTCTTCTGATGCAGCAGGGACATTAGTTATATATATCTAAAATATTTTCTTATTTCTTACAGAACACAATTTTCATCTAGATTCATGTATTCCTGAGTCATAAGAGATTTCCCTTCCACTTATATTTTTTGCAGAGATTTTACCTTTGTACTATTATGTTTTGCTGTGTAAAGAATTCTCATAAACCGAGCAGTTTAAAGCAATACATATTGTTTTTTTCTTTTTTTTTTTTGTCCTGGAGATTGATCTCAGGGCCTTGTGCTTACGAGGCAAGCACTCTGACCGCTGAGCTAAATCCTCAGCTCTGTTTTTTCATCGTTTCTGTAGGTCAGATGTCTAAGCCCAGCTTAGCTAGGTTCTCAGCTTCATTATAACTGAAGTCTACAATCAAGTCATTAGTTAGGGGTGTTATTTCCCCGGAGACCTGCCTGGGAAAGATCTGCTTCCAAGTTACTCAGGCTCGTGGCAGAATCTGTCTCCTTTCTTCTGTAAAAATGAACTACTTTCCTTCTTTCTATTGGCAAACAGTAAGAGCACTCTCCCCTCTCAGAGACACCCATTGATTCCCTTGGACATGCCCTACTCCAGCGACCCTTAAAACAGAGAAACTTGTTCTTCAAAACCAGGAGAGGATTCACTGTACTCTTACATCCAGCATGAAAAACCACAGTGTGATCATGGCCACGACATCACATAAATATTGTCGCAGTCTGCTCGTGAGTGTAGATGGCAAGGACAGGCCCTTCCCCGCTCAGGAGGAACGGTGGTTTTGCAAAGCCTGCACACCTGAGCCACACTGGGGCCTGCCTGCCACAAATGTAAATATGGATATTTATATCCGGCACTGGCGATTCTCAAAAAGCAATTATCACTGGAAATTCTTAATTCACTTTACTTTCAACATATTTTCGTGGGCTGGGGATTCAATTCAGTGGTTAGAGTGCTTGCCTCACAAACACAAGGCCCTGAGTTCGATCCTTTGCAACAAAAAACAAAAACCAAAAACCAAAGAAACATATTTTCCTATCACTGACCTCACAAATACAGTTTCTCAAGTCAAACTAATATGCTGTAGCTAGTAATTGTCTGTGTATGGTGTTCTGTAAGATGGACTTGCCATTTGGTTCCGTACAAGACTGTAGAAGAGATATAGCTTAATAAACTTTCTCTTATTGATATAATAAGTAAAAGTCATGTCTTACTTTGGGTTCTGCTTCTTTGTGCAACCATCTCATTATGCTACTATCAGTGCCAGGATATAGCACATAAAATTCTCTTCCTCATTATTATGCAACATAAATACCTCTAAATGGTGGCTAAATTAAGATAACTAACTGGGATACTGAGAGTTGAACTCACTGCTCTGAGAGTGAAATTTTTCTTCACTGCTCTGCATGACAATTTTTATCTACTTTAGGTATGATTTCCTTATATACTGCTTACTAAATCCCCTGAAATTTGAAGTTAGATTAAAATAGTGCAATGAATTAAAGTCTGCCTTTTAATTGTACTGAAACTTCTTGTTTAATTATGAATGAGTGTGTGGAATGAGCGTAGTTGAATTCTAATTATTGATATTGTTGATAGAAATTTTCGGTAGGCATTTTCATTTTTCATCTTCACTTGCATTTATTTGCAAGTCTGTAGACAGGGCTTATTTTTATTATATGTTTTTATGGTTATAATAAAAGTAAATTGATAAAATGTATACTATATGCCTTAGTACTTGAACTTTTCCATTTTTCGAAGAATTTTGTATGGTTGTATAGGTTACTATGAAGCAATTTTTATTTATCATGATTTTTTAGTTTATTTTTTGACGTTCTTTATCTATAGGTTTGTAAAGCTGTATTTTTATATCCACATATATCTATTTTACTTTTTATAAACTGAGTGATACATTAATATGTTATTATTAATTGGTCTAGATATGCTTCAAATTTTAATAATTGATTCATGTGATTCAATTTTTTAAAAATTTATTTTATTTTAATGGTACATTTTAGATGTACGTAGTGATAGCATTCATCATGGGGGTTTGTACCTGTACATGACATACATTGTTGTTTCTTTGTTTCTCATTCCCCTCCTCTCCGGATTCATTTAAAAATCAAAAGTACATACAGGGCAAATTCACTTGTATTATATGTCATGAACTTTTCTACTGAATATGAATCAAACATGTCAAACAAACAATGTTTTCAATATTTTATTAAGAAATGAATAACCTTGATATTAGCCATGTATTTGTATTTTCAATACTTTATAGAGTTTGACTACATCAAATGCTTTATACTAAACTTTAAAGTCAAATTGAATGCAATTGGTTAAAGGGTGTGTTTTTATGGCCTTAATATTTGCACTTGATGGGAAAGTCATGCGATAACTCATCTGAAAATACTGTTATAGGCATTGGAAGAACACGATTCCCATGAAATGGAGAGTGCAACTCCAAAAAAAAAAAAAAAAAAAAAAACTAACTAACTAACTATGGATTCTTAAAATAAAACGCAATGCTGCAATGTTATGTTTCACTTTTTCAATTTTATTTTATATTACAAATGCTTATCCATCAGAAATTATATATACACACATATGTATGTAATACATATATACACTATACATTTGTGTGTGTGTGTATACTCTTATTTTTTTCTCATTGCTAGTTTCCCAATGTGAAATGTATCACGATACTATGTTCTTCCCTTGAGTATTGTGCAATATTTTTCCTAACAGGTACAGTATTTACATACATTTGGCAGCTTTAACAGGATAGTGCTGCCAAAACAAACGGAAATTGACATAATTATTTCATAAATTACTCTGACTTTTGATAAAGAACCATTTTTAGTCATCAAATAGTACTCGTTGCACATAATATTGGCTTGATATTCTGATTTTACAGTGACATAGCATGCATCACTAAATCAAATAACGTTTGGGACTGAAAAGTATTTCTATGTAATTGTCTTTCTGGGCATGTTTTTAGTTATAAAGGGACAAAAAACCAGTGACGTGTATCTCTACTTTCAATTTAAACTGATATTATCTCTTTTTGTCTTAATCTTAACTTGGAGAGTTAATCTGTAGTCTTTCTGCATTCTTTTGCAATTGCTTTAAAAATGTCAACTGTATTTTAAACTCTATCCTTAATTTCTAAAAATGAAATGTCAAATTTGATTTTCATAGAATTCATATAAAATCTGGGAAACACCAATAAATTAAAAGGAGGTGAAAATATAAATTAATGCATCATTACTACTTACATTCTTACAGGGAATATTTTACCATTAAAAAAACTCATAAATGTATACCAATTTTTTTTTTAAGAAATACAGAAGAAAAGGAATCTTACCACAGCTACAGAAGTGACAAAAGCGATACTACAAGCATATTATCGGTGGCTACATGCCAAGAATTTGGAAGCCTAAATTCAAAGGGAGAAATACCTACCAAAAAAATACATCAATAATGCTTATTCAACATAAAATTAAACTTTTAATTATTCTGTTAGTGTTTTTTTTAAATTTCAGGAAAGGTTAAATAACTACATATTTAAGGAAAACAGTTTCCCAGCTTCATATGGGTAATTCCTCTAGCTTTTAATAAAATATTCAAAGTGCACATTATCTTTTGCAGAAAAAGAAGATCCCTGTAGATCAATTAATAGAACCAGCTTAATCTAACAACAAAATCAGACAAAGAATTATAGGCTATTTACTTCAACCACTAAATTGCAAATTTGTAAAAGAAAAATAATCAAACCAAGTGTCATAAAAATAATTTATACTCATAATGTGTACTTAATCATATTTTTAAATAATGCTATCACTTTTCTCACAAAATATTCACAAGTGTCATTCAGTATACTAGCATATCACTATTGCTTCCCAGTAATTCATCCAAAATGGAGTAATAATAGTAATGGCCCCATTAAAATCATGAATGATGTAAAGATATCTACAGATATCTCATTTATTTAATATGATTTGTGGGCACTAGTCAAAGAAATAAAACAGGAAAAAGTAATCGATGCATAGGCTTGGAAAGGAGTAAATAATGCATGAAGAGTCCTATAGCAAATCTTATGAAAGAGTTTAAAAAGATTTTTATGAATCTTAAATAATGTATACATATTTATATAGTTGTAACATATTTAACATTATTCCTATGTATTATTACATTGATATTTTAACATTACATATGTTCTTTTACATCACGGATGTCAACTTTTTCTAAATTAACCTGTAGATCCAAAAATATTACAACTATATGTTCAATACAGTTTTTATGGAGCTACAAAATATGGTTTTAAACTTTATATAATATACTGAAGGCCAAAAAAAAAAAAAAGCCAAGTATGTTAAGAAGAAAATGAGAGAGGAATGAATTGTTCTGGTCAAACACAATGTGTGACTGACAATATAGTGAATGTTTGAATTTTTAAAAATACAGTCAAAAACCACACTGCCATTAATCCTCCTCAACACACTTCTCCTCACTTCGGACACACTTATCTTTCTTGCCGTTTTCAGTTCGGGAAGACCTCGTTTCTGAGCGTCCTTAGTTTGGAGGCACAGCTTCTTCGAAGTCATGAATCAGGTGAAATGTTTAACAATTCTGGTCATTTGAATTTGGCAACGAGCCAGAGGTTTCAAGCAGCCAAGTCTGGTGAATAAGGTGGATAAAGACCCACTTCGAGGTTATTAATAGCCTGTCTTTTGACTGCATGTGGCAGCTGCATTCACCTCTTTTTTTTTTTTTTTTTTTGATATGATTTTGGAGACCTAGCCCTGGAGTTCAAACTCAGGGCCTTGTGCTTGCTAGGCAAGTGCTCTACCACTGAGCTCAATCCCCAACTCATCTCATTTTTTATCATAAAGGCATTCACGAAAGAGGACTTCCAGAAATGCTTCAGCAAATGTCACGAGCAATAGGATAAGCATGTTTGACGCAAGAGGGATTAATGGAATTGTGCCTTTGGCTCTAATAATATTTTAAAATTTAAACATTCACCATCTATTTTGGTTACTGCTTGTGTGTATCATATTAAGATCCATTTGTAATTGAGATACTATATTATAGATATTTGAATATCACATCAACCAATGAATTAAAAGAGTTTTCAAAAAAATGTATCTACATAAGACCATTTCTTATATTGCACATTGAAAAAAGAGGTGATTTTAATACCTCTTTAAAATCTCTGAAAATGGGTTATCAGAAAGCAATTAAATAAATTTAGATTCCTAAATCACATTACATAAATTACATAATCTATTCAAGATGCCACTAAAATCATTAATATAAAAACAATATTTTAATGCTTGTCAGTAAAAACAAAGTATTTTAGACTTTTAGATTATGTTATATTTTAAAATTAGATTGAAACAAAATTTTAAAAATTTAAAATTTTAAGGCGTCTAATAAAACAATGTCATAGTCGTAGGATTTGGATTTGGGCCAAAGAATGTCACACGCAGGAGAGTTGGTTAAATAAAAGAATGTAGAGAAATATCAGGAGCGACAAGCAATATAAAAGCACACTTTCATTATGAAATAGAAACACAATAAAAATAAAACAGAATTAATACAATTCTTCAATCTCCTGTTATGTCTCGGGAGCTTGCTCAGGCTGCTCAAGTTTGGGTGCGACAGAGAAATTTCTCTAGAAAAGAGCTGCTCGTGCCATATTGAGTTGTCCGAGAGCAGATGGAATTAGGTCAGGAAACAAGTAGCACAAGGTGTGATTGAAACATACCGTGAGTGTGTCCCTCAAAACATTCAAGATACTTACTTCAAAATAGGGCAGTAACTAGACTGGGAATTTTGGTGAAGAAAATTTATTTTTAAATGAATAGAAAAATGACAACAAGATTATATGTAAGTGGGAATCAAGACCTTATTGTAATTTCTATGGTACGTGAGTACATTTTCAAATACAATATAAAGCTCTATCATTTTAGGGATTGACATTGCTGGAGTATTTTAGACAATTTTTCATACCTCAACAAACTTAGATTTTTTATCATTGTTTAAATAGGACCATGTTTTT
The DNA here is from genome assembly GCA_004026905.1 of Hystrix cristata. Lineage (NCBI taxonomy): Eukaryota > Metazoa > Chordata > Mammalia > Rodentia > Hystricidae > Hystrix > Hystrix cristata. The sequence continues at coordinate 22,682 of PVJO010020329.1, forward strand.
TCTTATTTTGTGTATCTCAAAATCTATTTCTCTAAATGAGGTAAACACACATACAACACCTGCACGTTCTTATGGTTTGTATCTAGAGGTTTCCCCCAAAGCCTCATGCAGTCATAGGTAGGACTTTTCAGAGGTGGTTGGATCTAGAGTTTGTGATTACTAAATTAGCCCACTGATCGGTTTGGCATCATTCTGCTGGCATCAGGGATGTGATGCTAGGATTGAGGGCTCTAGGGTTAAGGGTGGGAGTGTTACCCACTCTATGGGTGGGCAGCCTGGTTAAATAAAGGATAGAAAGGGGCATGTTGATCCCTTGCTTGCTGTGCTACCTTCTGCCTGCCATGAACTGTTTCTCCTCTGTGATGCCCCTCTGCCATGTTGCGCTGCCTTGGAACCAGTCATGATGGACTGAAACTTCTACAAACTGTGAGCCAAATAAACCTTTCCTCCTTCAATTTGTAAGTATTGGGTATATTGTCTCAACAATGAGAAAAGTAACTAAGACACATACAACACACTACAGAAATTCATACTTCGTCTCTCATTCTCTTTTTCTCTTTATTTTCCTTACTGTCCATGTATTTAGGAAACTGTTTAATTTTGAGTATCATCTTGTGTCTGAGCGCTCAGTGTATCTTGTTCTAGATATCTCACTGTTAATTCTATTCTATCTTACCAGCAAGTAATTAGAGTTTTGAAAATTATTTTAATTTTTTCAAGTAGTTTTATACCTATTTTCCCAAATGAGAAAAATAGCACTACTTAAAATTATATCTTGACATTGTCTGATTATCACAAGTGAGAAAAATAATTTGTCTGCACAGTCGGGGGTCAGGATCTGTATTGATTTCCTCCAGCAAGGAGCCCACATCTGGTTGAGGAGATGCAATTGGATTTACCACCAGAAAAAAGTTTATCACCTGCTGTCATTCTCCAAAATTGATCAGTTTCTGCTCTTTCTAAACTGAAGAATTGAAGGGATATCTGATTGAAATTGAAACCTTTGAATCTATAGCAGTCTTCGTAGAACAAACTGTGCAGCTTCCTAGGTAAGTTAGGTGGTTATTGATTTGCTATTTTTGCTAGGAGAGAGAGCACCAGTGTCTTCCACTTGACAGTTCTCAGTATTATAGCCTTTCATTCATAAAATAGAAACCTGCTGTGAAGATTTTGCCAGTTTATCTGCTATGAATTCTTATTAAGCTTGCAAGAAATAAAGGCAGCGAGAACTAAGTATATTTGGATGCCTTTTAGTCTGTCTCTGTCTCTGTCTTTCTCTGCTTGTTTCTGTCTCACTCATCTAACATTAAAAAATGGGTATAATACAAAGACACTGCACAACTGAAAACGAACCGTGTCATAATCTACAGCAGCTTCTTAATTCAGAAAAAATGATGGCAAGTGTTTGAAACACTGAAATATTTTAATGTAATATAAAGATAATTAGGAAAGCTGTTTAAAGTGGATGTTGTATATATAGTGTTTTCTTTCTCAAGTTCCTCTTATCTTTCTGATCTAAAAAGGATTGAAGAAGAGCAAGAAAGTTAGGTTGACAAGGGGATTTAGGATGGGGTAACATAGTTGCTCCTGTTTCTCTCTGATGAGTCCTAAAATGAGCAGAACAGATGTAGGAATCTTCATGCACACACCAGTGAAGTGCAGAATTACTGGCTCTTCATTCAGTTCTTTGAAATATTTGTAATTATTTCCAGGATTCAGTCATGTGCAGGAAGAACTACAAAGTAATTTCCTAAGAGTGTCATCCTTGTTGTGGGCAGTAGTTTAAATCCATTCTTACTCATCTAGTTTTCTCTTAAAATCTGGAGATCTCTCCCACTCATGTGGGATTTTCCAGTTTTATATCTTTTTGCTACAATCCAGCCCCTCACTTAGCAGCAGTTCTGGAAGCTCTTTATGATTTGCAAGATTTTCATTTTCTCATTAGTGTCTACAGTGGGCTATGGCATCATGAGAAAATTCAACAGACTTAACTCTTCCATACTATAGTTCCTTTATTTCTAAAATGAATTTTATCAGTGCACTTTAGATATACATAATGATAACATATATCATAGGGAATTTGTACCTGTACATAACCTATCTTGATTCTTCTATCTTTCCCCACTCCCCTCCTCTCCTTTCAACCCTTCTTCCTCTCCTTATTTACAAAAGTTTTATTTCCATTTTCATCCTTTGAGTCTCTTTTTTTCCTTTTCCCTTCTTTCTCTTCTCCCTCTCCCCTCTCTTGTTCACTTTCCCATTTTTCTTCCTACTTCCCAATATCTAACATCCATTTTGGTTCTTATTTGTACTTTCAGTTTCTCACACAGGAGAAACAATGCAATATTTAAGCATATGTGACTGATTTAGTTCACTTAAAAGAATGGTCTTGAGGGTCAACCACATACTCTTTCCAGGGGCCACAACTGTCGCCTGGACTGGAGTCACTCACTGGCCCTTGCAGCATGCAGCATCCTCCTCTGCTCTCCACTGGTGTGTCTCTTCCTCGACGCCTCTTTCCCCACCTGTCCTCACTGTGCCCCTGTAGATCCAGTACTCCCCTCTCACGCCACAAGCTGGAAGTGGGGGTGGGGACGCAGTTGGCCTCCTCTTCATGCACTGAGGTCTGTCTCCTCACTTTCTCTGCAGGTTCCCATTTTCCCTTCAGTTCCTTCCTGGGTCCTGGGGCTCCATCTCCCTCCTATTGCATTCCCCAATTTGTTATTTTCCAAGGTAAGGGTTATGAATGTGGGAGAGGTTGATTTGTTGCTGCTTACCACTCCACCATCTTCCCCGAAGTCCCAGTTCCTTTAAGTATTTATTTATTTATAGCATTTTGGGCGTTCTATTCTGTGTCTTCAAATTTGAATTTTGTAATTTTTGTCTGGATACTTGAAAGGAGAAACCCAAGTGACATCTTTTCATTATAGCAAATAAATGGTTATCCTGCTTTCATCTAAGATTTAAGAAAAATCTCAGTAATTTCATACTTAGCTGTGTTGTTTAAACAAACATATAATTAGAATACCACCAAACGAATGTGACTAGAATTAATGTAAAACACCTGGAAACTGATTACCTAAATCAGTCTAAATTAAATGTCTTAGATATTTACATTTACTGTTAGCATAAAATTAAAACTTCAATGATGTAATGCATTTCTATTTTATTTTGCCTGCATAGAATGAATGACTCCTTTGAGTTTGTAGGTCTCAAAATAGTTACTGCTGCAATAAACTTTGGCAGTTTCTCTAAATGTGTAATGACTGTTTTTTCATTTCATATATTATTTGAAGTACTCATAACTATTAAGAAAAATTGTTAGCATTTACATGAACATAAGAAGAATGACTTGCTTTATATTTAAAATTTCCCAAGAAGGTGAAAATAAGTGTTACGGAATGATAGAAAAAAAATAATACTCATAGATCCTGGACTGTCTTAAAGCAATACACGGAATACTGATGATTTATGTCTATTATTATCCTCAAATGATAAGCTCTGATATCTATATATATATAGATATAGATATATCTCCTCACTAAATGTTGACCTATTTTACTACTCCTTCTATTCCTCTGTTGCTAAGCAACAGAAAGAGCCTAGGATGAAAAGATTTGTAACACTTTTATATATATCATGCACAGTAATATACCCCAGAAGTGCTCTAAATATTGAATACATTTTTTTTGTATTTTTGTTCACTGGGATTTGCAGAACTGTTATAAAACTCTACACCACGTTTATCTATCAAAATATATTTTTAGACAATTTTTTTCAGGAGGAATTTTCTTATATAAGATCCAAAAGATTCACTTCTTTAAATCTTTTAAATGGAAGCTGTACTGAGACAATTTAAACTGTCACTGTCCATTCTGTGACATCAGTCAGTAAGGATACTTATGACTCAGCGCTCTCCTGTACCCATTCATATACCAGTACTGTCTACTCCAGTCTCTTTATGTGCAACAAACTCTCTCTATTCATCCTCTGTTATATGTTTTTTAATATCTCCCTCTTGCATGGGAAAAAGAAGAAAAAATTTTAAAATGATGTTCTTCCTAATAATAACTCCTTTAAAAAATAGTGAAAATCAGATTCAGTTCTTGCTTTTTAGCTTAAATTGTACATAATATTTGATTACTCAATAGTATAATCTTTAAGAATACCTCCTATAACATGATGAAAATATGTAACAGGTTCTACATGTCTGATTTTTTTCACTTTTCTGATCTATATTAAAACATAATTTTGTATAAAATTATAAGCACAGAAAAATATACCATTGGAAGTGGGAAGAAAATATGTTAACAGGAGAGTGCTACTTTTTATTTTATTGTTTGATTTTTTTACCTTTTAGAGGGGCATGAGAAAGTCAACTTCCCTTGTTTATTATCAATGCTCTCTTCAGAATGAAATTTTCGGTTATGTTCTCTAATACCCAGAAGCAGTCAACTACTGGGTCTTTGTTAGTTGTAGATTTTCATATGTCTTAGAAGGCAAGGGAAAGATAGCACAGAAGAGTCACTGAAATGGGGATGCAACAAAATTAAGCACTTTATTCTGACATTGAAATGGAGCAATAATTTCAAAAGGCTTTAAAAATGCATCTTCGTGTTTTGTTTTACCAAATGACCAGAACAATATGTATCAATGATACACTCTTCATTCCTAATTCCATTCCAGTGCTAAACCTATCCAATCTCTCATCACTAGCCAATTATCCTGCATATTCAGAGTAGGGATATAAAAACATTTGGTCTTACAAGACAAATTTACCTCTAGGGAACACCCACTTTTTACATCTAGGCATAGTCCATTTAAACCTGAATTTTTATGGTACTAGGTCTAATTTTTAAATGTTTTAAATATTTTTGTAAATTCTAAGTCTAGAATTTTATATTTTCTTTGCTTTTCATCTTCCAGCATCTCAAAGTTTTTTATATTGCACAGGCTAATAAGCTATAAGGAAAATTTTCACAAAATCACTGGCTATTCATAAGTGACTCTGTTTGCCTTCCATGCATCAGAGTGGCTATGAATGGGTCAGGTCTGCATGCTCTACCATCCTCATGCTGTTTTCTAGCTGGTCAAAGAAATGACATTGCCCTATGGAGATATCTGTTTATCCAAGAGATATCTCCATAGGGAAATGGAAGAAAAAAGAGTAAATCAATAATATTCCAAGATATCATTAACATACATTAGTTCTACTACTTACAGGAACAAGGGAGACTAGGTAATAAAATGGTCCTGGAAAGATTTGTGCCTCAACAAATAAAATGCACAGAACACATTTACCTTTTTAATGTAGATTGTGGAAATTATCCCTTTTTTCATGGCCTTTTGTGTGCACCTCGCAAACCAGAGTTATGGTTTCTATAACACACAGTCTGTCAGACATAGCTGGCTTCTATTTTATTTGCTTTCACTCAATATGATGTGCTACCGCAGGATATAATACTCAGATTTATATTATGCGTTTGTTTCTACTCTGTCTCCATTTGCTTCTGTCTCGCTTTAGTGAAAGTTACCCTGAATCATAGAAAACAGCGTGCTGTCTGATACAGCCTTAATTTTATACTTGGCAAAGGTGACTCTCTTTTTTTCTTGGCTTAGCTGTCTTAACAAGCTTTCAAAGTGAAAACCCTTAAGGAACAGACATATGCTCTCCTACTCTTGAAACAGGGACCTTTGCTTTTCTGAAGCTGTGTGATCTATTTGCTTCCTTTGCTGCTTTCTGAAACCATTTGCCTGAACTGATTTCCTTCTTTTGTTACTTTGCTAACTCAGCAAAGAGAAAACCATTTTTCCTCACATTCTAGATCTGTCTGAACTACAATGCCCATTTACATATACTACCCACCGTGTCATAACAAGGAAGAATTGTATTGAATATTTTGTCATGTCTTTGGAAATTTGCAGCAGTCTAGAAGTTTAACTCTAATTCACAACGCTTTGCTGCAAATATCTGAGCTTCTCAGGCAATTCCAAAATTTTTATTTATTTTTTCTTGATTTCCAGGATAAGTTTCTCTGTTACAATGAAGGAATAACTACTAAATCAAACAGCTGCAGGTAAATGTTCGTATTTAAAAGATTTTTATTCTGTCATTCAACCTTCCTAGTATCAGATAACTGGATTTTTTTACTTTGGATTTCTAACACTCTTTCAGGTAGAAGTTCTAGCTTGTGTTTCATGGAATCCTAGATGTTTCTAACACATTTTTACTAAGCATTGAGATTGAAAGGTTTTCATAATAACACTATGACATTATCTCCTTCTATGTTGAAATTTGCATATAGCTGCTATATTCTTCATACCCATGAAATTACAATTAAAAAGTCTTAATGGTAGTATTGCTCAGATTGCCTTAATACATAAGAAAAATATTGATTTTATTAAATCTTAGCAATTGGATACATATTTATTTAATATTGTCAGAGAAAGGATCATTATACATAAAGAAATTCTAATAAAGAGTAAAATACAATGTTGTCTCTAAGTAAAGCACTTGTTGATTTTGGGGTTTTTTTGGCATAAAAGAAAACCATTTTTACTTGAAAAAACAACTAAGCCTTCCAGTATCCAGCCCTGCTCAGGAGAAGGATGGAAATGACCATTCCATCCTAACCACAAAAAAACTCTGAAAAATCAACAGTTTTTCTTTGATCTGTCAGAGAAGTGAGGTCATAGGGTGATCTGCTAGCCCCAAAATTGGAAAAACCAACAGTCTAGTAAAAAGAATAATGTACCTTGGAGAAACTAGTCTTGAAATAGGGAAAAATGAATTGTAACTGAAAAATCGCTCAAAGCTCAGCAGCTGGAAGACTCTGAGATACTACGAACTCCAGAGGACCTGGCCACAGGGAAGACCCACAAGCGTGTGTTTTGTTTTGGGCTTTAAGTGACTATTCAGGGCTATGGAATTCCTCCTTTACGCAGCACAGCATAACTGGCAATCAACAAAAAAGCACAAGGTGTACATAAACACACAAAATAGAAAGGCACAGTTTGAAGAGACAGAGCAAACATCACATTAGACAGGCTGTAGATATTTAAATGTTGAACCAGAGAAATTAATATAACTAAAATTATCATGCTGGGACTCTAACGGTTAATGGATAACGTAGATTGCAGGTGAGAACAAATAGGAAATGTAAAACAAATGAGAAAAGCACACTCAGCCTTGATCAACTGGTACTTCATACAGGGAAGAGAATCTGAAGTACACTTCAGATTGAACCCTTAGCAAGTAGAATTCAGAAAGTTTATCTCGTGTTGTGAGGCCTACCCCTAAAAAGCCCAGTACATTTTGTTTTAGATCATTCATACATCGTCTATGTATGGCTTATAAAAAATACGTATGTATATTTATATAGCCATACCTACACATGCACACATATGCTAGTGTGTTTGTGTTTGTGTGTATGGGGGGTTTGTGTGTTTGTGTATCCCAGCGTGGCATTCTAGAGCCAGCTTCTCTGGGGTCTGGAAGAAAATTGGTTTTTGTTTGTTTGCTTGTTCGTTGATTTTTTTTTTCTTTTTAATCAAGGTTCATGTGACACTCGTTTTGTGTCGGAATGGACAGATTCCCCCACGACTTGACTAGCACTTACTAGAGGTGGTCCTGAGACTATAAGTGTGGGCTCCGGTTTCTCATTGACCACACCCTGGCTTTGCTTCTCTCTATTCCTCAGGAAATCAGGTTCTTACCAGAAAAAGTGCTAGCAAAATCTTAGAGTTATCACCTCTCAGTTTCCTGGGATAAGAGGAAACAGTTTGGCTTGGACTCAGGGCCGCATTCCGGAAGTGTCATTCTAAGTAGGCTGCGTCATGGAAGTGGATCCAGGAGGCAAACTAAAATGAAAATCGAACCCGTTGGTTCCTATCTGCATCTCCAGCTCAGCACCACAGGACCTTATTTCAAGTGTATTTCATCTAAATTAAGTATAACTCTTCCAGTCCACTTCTGCTTTCCTTCATGTGGAATAACTTTTTCCACCCCTTTATGTTCCATATGTATCACCTTGCTTTCACTCTTCACCAGCGAAGTGATTTCCTTACAGGCCACATATCATCATATCATTGTTTCTATTCCATTTGGCCAATATAAAGCTTTTCATGAAGGAATTTAATCCGCTTACATCGAAGGTTATTACTGACATATGAAACACTGCTCTTGTAATGTTAAGTTTTTTTTAACATTTTCATTTCTTCCTCTCTGTTTGTCTTTGTAATTTGTGGGTCTCTATCTTGATAGGTTTTTGATAATTCTCTTTTCCTTTTGTGTATCTGCTCCTTTAGTGAGTCTATTATTTTACACATTTCTGTTTGTTCACAAGAGTCGTTATCTTTCTTTCGTTTTGTTATATTACTCCTTGAAGATTTTTTTTTTTTCCAATTCACTCTTTTTTGGTAAGACTGGTTTGGTGATGATGAATTCTTTTGGTTCTTTTTTTGTTTTCAAAAAAATTAATTTTTAATTTTTGAAGGATAAATTTACAAAATGTATTATTATTTCCTCACAGTTTTTGGTGGTGATGGTGGTTGTCGTCACCATCCTTCCCCTCCCCACCAAGGCTCTGCAGGTGTCACCGCTTCCCCCCTGCCCTCTAAAGTTTCTGCTGAGAAATCTAGTGGAGGTTCCTTAGACATGTCTTGGAAATTTCTCTGTTTTTAAAATTTTGTCTGTCTTGAATTTTTCAGTTTCATTATAATATACCTTGAAGAGACCTTTTATTGATATAATACCTTTGAGGCTCCAGGATCCGAATGGCAATACTCTTCCTAAAATTTAGGAAATTTTCAGCTATTTTTTTTTTTTGTTCAATCGATTTTCTATACCTTCTGAAACATCTGTAATTTCATTATTTATTTACTTATGCCCCATATGTATCATAGACTATCCTCTCTCTGTTTCTCTTTCTCTCTCTCCGTCTGTCTCTCTCTCTCTTTCTCCATATATATTTATATATATATTCATTTTATATATATTTATATTTACATGTATATATTTCATTGGCTGAAGGGTTCATTTAAAGAAACTTACCTACCTTCTGTTAAAAGTGTTCTAAACTGTATTTTTCTTTGATTTTGAGTTCTTTGGCTTTAAGATTTCCATCCTTTTTTTTAATTATTATTTTTCATTTTCACTTCCTCATTTAGAGAATGAATTCTTTTCTTAATTTCATTGAATCATCTATCTCTATTTTCTTGGGTCTCAGCGAGTTTCCTTAATGTTCTTTTGAATCATTTTTCAAGAATGTCTTCGGTTTCCTTTAATTTACGGTCTGTTGCTAAAGTTTATTGTGTTTCTTAAAAAGAGTTATGCTACTTTGCTTTCTCAGACCTCTCGTGTCCCTGCATTGACATTTGTGCATCTGGCACATCTTTTGTCTCTACAAATTTTGTAAAGTGCTTTTGTTGTGCAGGTCTTTCTCCTGGAGATCACTTTAGAGTGTTGGGTTGGTGGGCTGTCTTGCCTTTGGCTCCAGTGTGGTGCAACAGCATAGTCTCTGTATTGCTTCTTCAGTGGTCGTCAATGGCTTTGCCTCTGGTGTGTACAGAAGCCAGAGGAGGTGGCCCCTAAGTCTCTAAGGGCTGCGTGGGAATGAGAAATATCATGGTCACAGGGGAAGGTGCAGAAAGTGTGGTGTATAATCTTTCTGCAATTATTAGATAGAAAATTTCAATTGCTTACTGATATAATTACATACCCCTCAATAAATATATCTTTC